>JAFISD010000047.1:0-151938 GCA_022560085.1 Helminthosporium solani
ATAGTAGAGAAAAATTATGTTAAAGAGTATAGGTAGTAGTAGTTAGTATTAAGCTAAGTAAGGCCTAGTTTGTAAGAACTAGGCATGTGAGGCGAGTAGAGACGGGAAACAGAAACAGGTTTAGCTAGTGGGGCGCCGACTACATACTCAGAACGTCGCAAACATCAACACAAGTAAGGGAAAGTCATCGCACCCTTCTTGAGGTGGCAATACCCTTGTGTTCCCCTGTGAGCAAAGCGCCGTGCTACATCTGTACAACCTCATCCATGCGAAGCGACGAATCTGAGCTCAAACACTGCTTTGCGCCACATTGCACTGCTTCTCAGCCTTCCCCGTTTCCCAGTCTTGCCAGTCTAAAAACACATTGCCGCATGGAGTGTCTCCAGACCGTTCTGATCTAACAAAACCATTATCTTTGGATGTTTAGAAGATCTCATATTCCTCAATAATCTCTCTAGCCACGCAAAATATAAGAAACACCAACCCACTACCGCTCCAACACAGATAAAAGGCCCACTTCTCGATGAGAAATAGTTTTCAGCGGCCAACGGTAGCGGGAAACAACTACGCTACGGGGGATGCATTACGTTCGGCAATCTTCAAGTTCAAAGCTCGATTGTCTGACAAGTAACTTAAAGCATTGCAAGGCGCTGACCAGAATCAGCTATACCAGAAGATCATGCGGACAGCACGAACAAGAGAAGCACAATTCCATGATGATTCTCTCGGATACAAGGCTGTCTCAAGGCTCTGCATCAATTCAGCAAGGTCATTGGATTCTTCCTTAATTCATCAAACATAGTGGCCTTTATGGGGTCCCATCAATTTCGTCTTATTAGTAAAGTCTTTGCAACTAACACTCGTTACTAACGCGTTGCAGACTGCCAGAAACTTCGCAGAATCTTTCGACATCCAGTGGAAAGCCTAGGAGAGGATTGGTCAACAGCTTCCTCTGCTACAAGAATAGGAGTCTTTTTTCTACCAAATCCACAAGGTTCTTAAACTCATGTACATTGCCATTCTCGATCTTCACTAGCACGTAGTTGGACTTTTTCGGGGAAAAGTGAGTAAAACGCGATAAACACGAGCGCGAGGCTAACCGTATCACATGCAGCATGAAAGAGATTCTTCGAATGCTGTTGGAAGAATCTCAATACGCAATTCGGGGGAATATTGAGAAGCCTCGGCCATACTAAAGACCTCGTCGAATGTCGCGCACGCATCTCTCATTATCAGCGATATCAGGACGAGATGATCAGTCTAAAAGACAATATTGTAAATTTGGTTGATGAAGAGCATACGAAAAAACTGAAAGCAGTGAAGTGGTGATTAACTGTCGGATCGCTGCCAGAAATTAACCATGATATTTTCTACGGGAGAGAAAGGCATATCCAAGCACTGGAAATGAGATACACAAGTAAGAGTACATTAAGATTGGTTGGGTGCCCCGAGTGAGCACCTTTCTTTTTTTAACTAATCTTCGCTCAAGTGGGGTTGTTGATGATGCACACCACCACTGTCAACCTCGCACATCGTTTGGATGAATAGGATGCCTGGAGCTGGTAGGTATTATTCATTATGTTGAAAGTGCGACGTTGACCACGAGTATAGCATTGATCAATGCAGACAAAGGACCGTTTTTATTATCAATCATCTCTACTATCATTATTCTGGCCAAGGAGCAAACACTACCATCGGTGTTGTGAGGGGTTTATTGGACGAGCTAGTCGATAAACACCCTCACCGTCTACCTTATGGACACATGCGTCACGCAAGCAGCGGCGAGCCTGCTCTTCGCTCTCTACAAACAGCGAGGACGCTTGTCGAGGATTTTTATACGACAATTCCAAAGCAGTTCATCATAATCAACGGCATCGATGAATGCGGGGCGTATGGGGGGAATTTATTGCTGAATATGCTGGTCGAAGCTATTAGTATATATGATGACGATGAGTCCGGTAGGCTTCACGTGCTCTTCGTTGGCTAAGAGTACCCAGATATCAAGAACGCTCTTCACAGCTCTACTAAAACGCGGGCAGTTCCGCGAACCATAGCCTTGTCATCGACAGAAAACAAAGGTGACATACATATATACTTCGAGGATCGGGAAGCTACATACGAGATAATATTTTTCACGCACATCACAACCGCAGGAGCGGGTGAGAGCGAAGAAATCACTTGACTGGATGGTACGTTGCAAGCGATAACTCACCAAGAAGGTAATTCAAGTTGCCCTTTCCATCGACAGTAATAATCAAAACTGTGAACGCATATCCATGCACCCATGATATTTGCAGTTCTCTGGTCACTGTGTCGAGTGACCGTGTGGCTTTGATTTACAGCACTGCGAAATAGTAAGCCCCTTCTCTATTAGTAAAGCGAATGAAAGAGACTAATTTTCACGGCAGACATCCACCAATCTTCCGTGGAGTGCTAACTCGCAACCCTCTGCCTCCGATACCTGGCTTTCCCATGCTCCCGAGTCAATCCCGAATCCCAAACAGGAAAAAATAGACCAACCAATGTACCAGGAAATGATGCTAGAGGGCTACTTGCGTTCTAAGACTACGCCATCACGACCTAGTTCCTGCACATCAGCGCCTTCGTCAAAACCGGAAGAGACTGGATCTCCAAGGATAAGAACGTCTTTCTCCCCTCTTAAAAGAGATAGCAACAGCAATAGACAACTTCCTCGACTACAACAACGATGAAAGTCCCCACAGTCCCAAAGTCAAAAACTGCAAAATTGATCGCGGGATCTTCCACTCCCACAATTTCCACGGAGACATCATCGCCCCAACAAGCCACACCTACACACATCCACACAGACACCAAACCAAAGACTTCAATGCCCACAAGAAACCCAGAATCAAGAGCCCAAAGGAAGCGTTGCAAGAAAATACAAAATTACCGAAAGACTGCGTTCCCAAGCTCAAAGCCAACGAGCCATGAACCTACAAGCAATTCCATAATTCCCAACCCCGATTCAAACGCGAAAAGACCACCCGCATGTACAGAGTATATCTCCAAGACATCCAGGAACGCAAAGAGTGCCAAGTCTAAACGCCATAACTATACGTTAACCCATTATAATCAGCCGTTCCCGAAACCCACCCCCGCGGGATTTAAAGATGTTGCAGTCCGGAGACTGACTAATATACCACCATCCAACCCTACATGGAGTCCGACATCATAGAATATACGGAACAATGTATTAGGTACCTAGATAAGTTCTTGAATTTCAACCGCAAACGAAACGTATTCACGCCTTCCACCCCAGCACGTCCGACCCCCCGACCGCCCCAACAACAGACCTGCTGACCAGGGAAAAGCAAAGGACATCGTCTACGCCCTGCCTGTGCGGGGAGCCATCCACGAGGAGAACCCCCGTGACAGAACGCGTGTTTTCACCGGACGGAAAAGCCCGCGACTAGTACGTATTGTAGAGTGTTTATTAGTTAGAATGCGGACGGCCGTTTGCGTGGGAGTCTGACCTAGCGCGGCATGCATGGGAAGCTACTAACTACCACGCTAATATGTACCTACTCCGTATCTACCTAATGTGCTATTAATGTAGACGACCGACCGCCCCAAAAGGGAACGAGAGAAGGAGAAGAATGGGAAAGAGAAAAAGAAAAAGAGAAGAAGAAGAAGGAGAAGAAGAAGAAGAAGAAAATAGAAAGAAGAAAAAAATAGAAAGAAGAAAAAAGAGGTACAGCCACGTAATTCCACCCATCATGAAGTCCCATTCTACCTCACTCCAACCCCCATCTAATTCAAGCCAATCCAATCCAATTCAATCCAATTCAATCCAACCCTCCAAGCGGACCGAGTTCAAGTCGACGCGTCCCCAACCCACCGATGACCATCCCACCTCGCCAACCCAAAGATCTAGACCCCATTACACTTTGACATAATACCACATACAAAAGTACCTCTACAAAAACGACCAAACACACAATCTCCAGATGAACCAATCCAGCCGTCCGGAGCACCGCCAGTCCGCACCCTCGGGATGCCAGGCCCTGCCTCTCATCAGTGCCGGCGTCTCGTATCCACCAACAATGTCCGGCTCGGCCCGGCCCAATAGATAGCCACCACGTCGGAAGTGCAGCCAAACTGCGTGCGTGGAAGAAAACACCTCGTCGCATCAGATTACATTTCTACCCCCCCTCTCCCTCTTTCTCCCCCTTCGCACTTCCCCCCCCCCCCCCCCCCCCTCCCAATTCCCCGTCCGGCCCCGTGATGACCTGCATTTCTCGCTTCAGCAGTGTGATTGAGGTTGTTTTCCCCGAGATTCGACGCGTTTGGTGCGCGAATTGAACCGGGGGCCAAGATGGTGCGTGCGGGCGGGCGCGAGGGCACGTATCTCGCGAGGTGTTTAGATGGCGTGTTGTGAGGGGATTGGCACGTGTTGAGGTGCAGGCAGGGATAGCGGATGGGTAGGGTAAATGAGGCTGAGGATGTATTGTATTGTTGAGGTGTACGGAATATGTAGGTGCGGGGCGTGGAGGTTGTACGATGAGGCTGGAGAGAAATAGGATGGACGCCGGTGTAAGAGAAGGACGATGGTTGACCACTCGGAGAAAAGATGGCTTTGAAGCTGATCGGCTGGGACGACATGTTACTGCTGGTTGTCCTTCTTCCTTGCAACCTAATCAGTAGCCTGCATTTTTCTCTCTTCCCTTGCTGGATAAAGGGAAAAGTGGAGGTTGTGGCTGGCTGGCTGGCTCGTTGAGGTTGTATCTCATCGATGGGATTTTTCTCCTGGGTGTCGGAACGCCATGACTATTGGGTCCCGGGAGACCAGTCTGCTGCATAATAATGCTTGCCTCTGTTCTGGTTTGAACGTGGCTGTGATTGCCTTGTACCGAGTGTAGGCGGAGTCACTCGTGACAGCGGGTGGCTTGCCTCTGTGCCATTTGCTACGGATACATTGGGAAGCTTACAATGATGTTGTGCGGAACAATGTGCTCGCGTAGGTACTACTGACATGGTTTGGACCGTTCATTTGTATGCTTGTATGCTTGTATGACTGTTACTGTTGTATATAGCTTGCCACTTTACACTGGCACTACCACATTTTTTGGTGACGAAAAACAGGGTATCTGTCGGTAAGCGGTACTGACTGTCCTCCTGGCCGATGTGCCGATGTCGCTGTGGAAATGTACGCGGCGGCGGCGGCGGCACAGCATGTTGCAATGCCACCTTGTTAATACCTCAGGTACATATGGTTCGGACTGAAGCATATATGGCGGTGGAGAGGTTATCGTTTTTGGGGCAGGGTGTATGTGTGTGTGTGTGTATGTGTGTGACGGGAGACGGAGGAAGTTGGAGCGCGAGCTGAGCGAGGTACGACATGTAGTACTCGTGCCTCCTCCCTGTCGGTTGTTACAGGCTACTGGAAACGACGACACTTTTTGGGCCATTGTGGGACAAGAGCTGGTAGCAAGGTACATAGATATAGTACAGTCAAAAGCTCCACAAGGCTGAGATGGAAGTGGATCTGGTGAGTGCTTGGGGATGGCGTGTCACGTGCATATAGGGAAGGGGATTTGTGCCAATCAGGGCGCATATACCCCTGGTACAAGGCACATGTGGCGTCTGCAGTGCATCGGAGTCGTGGTTGTTGTTCAGTGTCACACTAAATGAATGCCCCCTACAGCCACTTTCTGTACCTACCCGTGAACGCACCATGTAGTAGATATACGAAGTACAATATTACATACTCCGTAGTTCGACGGCACAAAACAGAACGGGACGGGACAATGGGGTCACGTGATCAGACAGCGGACGACGCGCCTGAGTCAGCCAGCCAACTAGTTAACTAACTAGTCAACTAACCAGCACATGCAGCTTGACGTATATACTCCGTACTCGAGACCTTGTCACCTTGTGTGCTTGTGTATGTATGTACAAGACGAGTACTCCGTATTGTATGTAGGGGGCCGCTTGGCAGCTTCGCATACGGAATTTGCATTAACGTGTGTTTCAGCGCGCGAGGGCGGGCTGCAGGCAGCGCTGGTCGTTTTTCCTGGCAATTGGGAAGTGCACGCCAAGATGAACGCGCAGGCAGAGGACTATCGTTTGTCGTGCAACTGGGCTGGTGAGCAGGCGGGTAAACGCACGTCGTTCGATTCGGCCAAGGGGCTGCAGCATCTCAGGTTCTTTGTGTGTCGCCGTGCTCTTCCGGCTTGCCGGAGCATCACATCCGACACCAGAGGCGCCGTTAGACGCCCACTCTCGCTTGTTGCTCAGGCACAAGAGCTTGCGGCATCAGGACCAGCGCGCAGCGGCCAGCGGACAGCCCAACTTTAGGGAGAAGGGCGCGAATGGGGCAGCATTTGATACTGGGCACGCAGGGAGAGCCTGGGTCCCGACCTTCTCCTGTGCAGCTCGTTGCAGCAGGGGCTGTACGCAGAGCGTGTGGGAGGGGTTTCCAACCAGGTCAGCAGGTTCGCGGATCGTGAGGGTTGTTGTGGGTCTGCGGTGTGTGGCCGCCGAGTTCACAGAGAGACAGAGAGAGATAGGGAGAGAGAGAGAGCACGTCCGCAGCGATGATTGACGGGGCTGCCGTGCAAGAGCCAGTGCGGGCGTTTGCGTTTGCATTACCTCCGTAATGTTGACGCAGACGGGCAGACAGACGGACAGGCATGGTGGCATGGTGGTCGAATTGGGGGTTGGCGGGCTAATAAGCATAGGGTGGCTTGAGCAGATGATGATGATGGTGTTGGGCACGCCCTCAGCACTGGTGATGGCTGGGGATGGGCTGGGGGATGGGCTGGTGCCGGGCTGGGGGGGGGGGGGGGGGTGGCGGGCGTATGTAGGTGTGGACGTGTGGGCATGATGGGCATTCTTTGGGCATTGGGGCATTGGCACTGGTACGGAGCAGATAGTTACAGGACGTTGCAATAGACATGTACCATCTGGCATCCGAGGACGACAATTGAGTCTCTCTCCCCCCCCACCACCAACGCAGCGCGGTGGAGAGGCTCAATAACGACAGATAGCGCTGCGTGTTGGTGTTGTCATTACTTGTATGGATATGGTCAGACCGGCCGGGTTCAGCTGTGGCCTGCATGTGGAGCTGGTGAAAATAGACGATCATGTGCACAGCGCACCGACCTCTGGACGGCGATGTCATTGTCAAAGAAACGGCATTCAGACAGGCGCAAGCGCAAATCGCTCAGGTCATTTGGAGTGAGGTGCAGCTCAAGTGCTGTTCGACGTCCCGCTCCTTGTCTGGTTGTGGTTGTGGTTGTCGTCGTAGGTCGTTGCTCGATTGTGAACAGCGTAATTAGATACTGTGTAGTTATCTATATGCAAATACGTACATGCTCACATACATACATGCACATGTATCATACCTATACAACAAGAGGTATATAATATTTTATATATATACACGTGTATACATACATACATACATACATATATATATATATATATAAATATATATCCACACAGAGCAACAACCCATCCTGTGTATCATCTATTCAAGCCTGGAGTTGACCTGACTTCGTTCCCCCTTTCAGCATAGACGCCTGATACACGACGTGCCGCCTCCACGCCGATTCTGGCGGTCCTGCGTCCCTGTACCTATTACCTGTACCTGTATCTACCTGATCTGTATCCATATTTGTATCCGCACGCCATCTGCATTTGTCCCGTCTCCCTGCCCCCCCCCCTCTGCCCTTTTTTTTTCTCCATCGCAGCGGCCAGACCGGCGTAGTGTCAACGCGCTGACGGACGACCAATACCAACTCTCGAGCCAAGTCAAAGTCACGCGCTGATTGCCCCGCAGGGCTACGAACCACGAGCGCTCACACTCCATCATCACCTTCCTCTGCCTGTCGGCCATTCTGCCATTCTGCACATTCACTCCTCTGCTGCTGCATCCTTCTGTCAATTACTCCTCGGCCTCCTTCACCGTGTCGTCTTGCCAATCTCGCTGCCTGCGTCTCTGTTGCTGCTTGCGAGTGTGACCATCATAGCCACACCTCCGCCCCAAAGAGCATCTCTCTGCCCGCCCAGCTCTCTTTCCTCCACACCACCAAAACACTCTGCACACTGCACACTGCACACTGCATACCACGCCGGCGGATCCCTCCCCACCTCCACCAAGCCCACCACTCCGCCGCCTGTGCCTGCGCCATCACCATCGCCTTCGCCATCGCCTTCGCCATCCACGACATTCTCCTCGACCTCGCTCCACCTCTCTCCACTGCACTTCCGCCCCCTGCCCACGACGGATCTTCTGCGTGCCACCAGACCCTGCATCCACGACCTTCTCAACTGCAGTCCGCCCTTCTCGCGATAGCACGTCGCGGCCCCTCCTCTCCTCTTGATCGAACCTCCGTACAATGAGCCAGAACCGGCCATCGGCCTTCTCCTCGCTCAGGATGGGTGGTGAGTGCTCCGTCCCGCCCCGCCCGTCCACTTCAGCTGGCTAACCGTCGCAGAAATCATTCACGAAAAGGTGCAAGACGGCCTCACGGGCGAGTACAAAAACCTTTCATACACACAATGCAAGATCGTAGGCAATGGCTCGTTCGGCGTTGTCTTCCAGACGAAGCTGTCGCCGAGCGGGGAGGACGCCGCCATCAAGCGCGTGCTTCAGGACAAGCGCTTCAAGGTAAGCCTGGGCCATCGGCACATGACGTACCTGTCGGCCGAGTCATTGCTAACAGTGACCAGAACCGTGAGCTGCAAATCATGCGCATTGTGCGTCATCCCAACATCGTCGAGCTCAAGGCCTTCTTCTACAACAATGGCGAGCGGGTAGGTAGCCCCAACCCTCCTCATCGTTTGCTACATCCACTGACGGTTCTAGCCGCAGAAGGAAGAGGTCTACCTCAACCTTGTCCTGGAATTCGTGCCTGAGACCGTCTACCGCGCGTCGCGCTACTTCAACAAGATGAAGACAGTCATGCCCACCCTCGAGGTCAAGCTGTACATCTACCAGCTCTTCCGGTCACTTGCCTACATTCACTCGCAGGGCATCTGCCACAGAGACATCAAGCCCCAGAACCTGCTGCTGGATCCGTCGACCGGCGTTTTGAAGCTGTGCGATTTCGGCAGTGCGAAGATCCTTGTGGAAAATGAGCCCAATGTTTCATACATCTGCTCCAGGTACTACCGGGCCCCCGAACTCATTTTCGGTGCCACAAACTACACCACCAAAATCGGTACGCCCCTTTTCATTGCACGCAGCTAATTTAGGCTAACGGCTATATCAGATGTGTGGTCCACAGGCTGTGTCATGGCCGAGCTCATGCTCGGCCAGCCTCTGTTCCCCGGCGAGTCGGGCATTGATCAGCTCGTCGAGATTATCAAGGTCCTTGGAACACCGACCCGCGACCAGATTCGTACTATGAACCCCAATTATATGGAGCACAAGTTCCCACAGATCAAGCCTCACCCGTTTAATAAGGTATGCCGTCCTGGCGAATGCGACCACAACCATCATAAAACTCACGTGGGAAAGGTTTTCCGTAAGGCAGATCCAAGTGCGATCGACTTGATCTCCAAGTTGCTGGAATATACGCCTACGCAGCGTCTGTCCGCTGTCGATGCCATGGTGCAGCCCTTCTTCGATGAGCTGAGGGAGCCTGGCACGCGCCTTCCGGATTCCCGTCATCCTAATGGACCGACGCGTGATCTGCCAGAACTCTTTAATTTTACTCTGCACGGCAAGTTGCTTCATTTCCATGTCACACACGCTCCTGTCTAATCAATCTGTAGAACTCTCCATCGCCCCCCACCTCAACCAACAAATCGTTCCGCCGCACGTCCGTCCCAGGCTCGCCGCGCAAGGCTTGGATTTCGAGTCACCGAGCTTCAAGCCATTAACCAAGGACCAAATGATTGCGCGGCTCGATTAAACACCTTTTGTATGCGTTACGATATCATGTTATTCACGCGGTGTGGCATTTGAACCGTAACTTTCGCGGGCGAGCATGTCCACGGATGATGCAACATTTCGAAATTCCATCTCGGCGTCAATCTTATTGGGCAATACGCCGACTGTACCCCTTTCCAACAGTATCTGAGCTCGTCTGAAAATGATATGGACGTCATTCGCGAATGACACTGGTGTGCTTCAGTTCGAAATTATGGTTTGCACCCGTCTCGTCAAGGCAACACGGGCAGGCTCCGTAGATGTATTTCTTTCAACCCTTTCTTTGACAGTGGTCAGCGAATCTACAAGTAGTTGCAAATTGAGGGAAGGGGAACATGATAAAAAGTCAGGGACGTTCGACTCGAACATCTTAGGATGGGATTTCGGGCTTCTTCGGCCGGGCAGCACGCATACGGATGCTGATGCCCTTTTCTTTCTGCATGCGGGTGTTACTTTCATCTCTTGATTCTTCTTATGCGCATGGGGCAGGGACGATGACGGGCAACTTCGGTCGTCTTGTATGGCGCGGCGTATTCGACGAGGACAGCACTGGCTCCACAGAAGGGGGTGGACTGCGCCTTGGGAACGTTGGCGGGACCAAACAGAGGTGTAGACAATGGAGGCGGATCGTTCTGGCGCAGGGTTTAGCATGCTATTACTCCAGGGCACCTTCTATGATAAGTAGATTCCTCATCTTTCTCTCTCTCTCTGCCTCTCTCTCTCTTTCTCTTTGTCATTGTGGGTGTTGTTTCAGTGTCGGTGCATCTCTAGTGTTTCTTGAGCTCTGGTGGAGTTTTTAAACGAGGCTATGAGACACGAAGTGCAACTAACGAGCGATGTCTTAATTTTCTCGCAATGGCAGATGCGGAGGCGGGATGGATGCAGGGAGTCCTCCATATGGTTCGGTCTGGTGGCCGGGGATACGACGGATAATATTTATATGGTATTGCAGAGTGCATCCCCTTTTCATCTCCTCACACAAGGTCTTCAGTGAGAGGACAATTCATCTAACCTCACAGAGTTCGACTCTGCCAACGTTATCGGGTTGTTTGCTTGTTAAGTGTGTCGTTTGGAGGAAGAGGTTGTAAGCGGGTCAGACTGTGCAGCTGGTTACCTTCACTTGGCCTGATTGATAGATGGCCCCATGGCGTACTATTGGATTTCGCCCTCAAACTCTCACTTATAGGCAGACGCTTTTCTCTATCACCGTCGAGGCTTGCAGGTTAGTGGTGAGGATATATAAATCTACCTTGATCGTACTCCGATCCTTCGACCAGAGAGCAACCAAAATGGCTCGAGCGATGGAAATATCTCTTCCTCCATCTAATTTTCTCGATCGAAGCAATCAATCAGGGTATAAGTTCGATTCCATATGCAAAAACTTGGATCCTCCTCAAAATGTCGATTCCGACCGACTGGCAGTCTCGTAAGGAGCCACTACCGCTGATACATCTATACGGCTACATCACGTGATTACCAAGACGCTAACCTGAATAGTGATCGAGCTTCGCCGGGCCTTTGGACGCGCGACCTTTCCTGGGAAGCATCCAAAGCATCGTCCCAACGGCGATTTCCACGCTACTCACGCCGCGCACGCCGCTGCATCTACCCCGACTACTACGTTCCTAACTATAGCTACTACCAGCGCTCTACTGATAGTTATCCTCGACGCAATCGCGGCCGAAGCGACCGTGAAGAGGAGGACTTTGAAGAGCGGGTACTTTACAAGGAAGCAGAACTCGTATCAGCCATGGCAGACCTGGGATTTACCGGCAGACCTGATGATAGGGAAGGCAGACGCGACCGAGGACGGAACAATCGCGACGGCCGTGGAGGAAACAACAAGAGACGCCGTGACGGTAAGCTTGTCGGTGTCGCACAGAGCTGGAGTAGTTGCTTACAAGGTACAGATGAGGAGGACGACCAGTACAACAACAACAACAACAACAACAACCGCCGTGAGGACCAGCGGGGGCCTCAGCGCCGTCGCCGCAACGATGGCCGACGCGAAGACAACGCCCCCCGCCGCCGTTACGAAGAACCGCCGTTTGCGAAGGCGCGTCGTCTCATCCTTAACATTGCGAGTTCGACAAAGCTGCCGCAAGATGAGGCCATCGAGATCGCGGAGCATCTCCGAGACAATTACGAAGACGAGCAGATCAAAGCTCAGTTCCTCGACGTTTTTGTCCAGCTGTACGCAACCATTGCCTGGCCTATGCTGAAGTGCTAACAAATTACAGAATCGTCGACCAACCCTTCAAGATCCCCTTTGTCGCAGCCGTTGCCTTTTATGGAAACCAGCTCAAGCCCGAATTCACCGTCGAGGCGATCAAGCGTGTAGGTGATCGTCTGCAAGAGGCCTTGGTTGACGGGCAATGGAGGGACTTCAAACTCCTGCTCCGCTTCCTTGCGTGTCTGCAGCCTGTGTTCGAGGAGGATGGCGTGTTCGCTCTGCTGGGACAACTTTTCGACACCGTTGTCGATCTCCAGAGTGCAAACGAGAACGACGTGAGCAAAACACAGACGGTATTCCTACTGTAGCTGACTTGCATAGGTTGTGGGTATTGAGTTGGTCAAGATCATTCTCCTGACCATTCCCTACGCCGTTTTGTCCGGTGGGGACCGATTTTACGAGAAAGCCCAAGATCTGCTTGCTAATACCGGCATTGTCGCTGGCAATACGCTCCCCATGGAGAGCCTCATCCACCCGTACGACGCCGAGAGTGAGGACAAAGTGATGAGCTACTACAGCGTTATTGGCCTACTACAGCAGCAGCTCACAAACGAGTCTCAGGCCGGGTGGAAGCTGTCGTGTATCCCCAGGTTTCATGCGGATGCTCTACAGCGCAAGAACCCCGACGACACTCTGCCTACAGCGCCGCCCACCCATGCGTTCCCGGTCTTTACGATCCCATCGCCAGTGAACCCGGGCCCAAGACAACTTTTTCCCGAAGCGTACTTCTCCCTCTTCGCGAAGCAGGATATTCTTACCGTTCCCACCGTGGACGACATTGCGGCCTCACTTATCCGAGATGCCATTGTTGATACTATCGATCAACTTGACTTCAATCGTGAAGCTGTTGCCAAGTTCCTCGTCGATCTAGACTGCTACTGGTCACTGAACACCTTCGCCAAGCGTGGTACTGCCCTCGAAAAGTTCCGTCATGATGACGGTGACGGTGACAAGAAGCTTGTCTACAAACCAGAAGATATGGTCATTGATGCCATCTTCTCGCTCTTGTTCAAGCTCCCGACGCCAGAGCACAAGCTGGTCTACTATCACTCTTTGATCACGCAGTGCTGCAAGGTCGCACCTGCTGCTGTCGCTCCGTCTCTTGGTCGTGGTATCCGTACGATATACAAGAGCCTTCATGCTATGGATCTAGAATTGAGCCACCGGTTCCTGGATTGGTTTTCGCATCATTTGAGCAATTTCGAATTCCGGTGGCGATGGGCTGAGTGGTATGGACCGTCGCTTCAGATACGAGGGCTAAGCTAACTTTTCAGGCTCGGGGACCTGAAGCTGTCAGACTTGCATCCCAAAAAGGCCTTCATCGTCGCTGCGCTTGACAAGGAGATTAGACTTTCTTTTGCCAAACGCATCAGGGCAACTTTACCTGACGAGATGCATTCTATGATTCCTCAACGTCTGGACGAGGACAACAGCCCGGACTTCAAGTACGATAAGCCAGGTATGCATCATCATCATCATCATCATCATCATCATCATCATCATCATCATCATCATCATCAGCCTGTATCTGTTGAATGTCACTAATTAACGGACAGAAACACCATACGCGAGTGAAGGCCAGATGCTTCAGCACCTGCTGAAGAAGAAGGCTTCGCACGAAGATGTGCAAGCTACGATCGACAAGATTCATGCCCAAGCTAGAGAGCAAGGCATTGAAGACGTCCTTGTTCCTTCAACTGACGCATTCGTGACGGCAATCTGTAGACTTGGAGCCAAATCACTGTCACATTTCCTGTCCTGCGTTGAGCGTGGCCGCGATCGTCTTTTGAGTATTTCACAAGAGTCCGATACGGCGAGGCGTCAGATCATGGCCAGCGTGGTAGAGTTCTGGAAGGATCAACCGGGAATAGCAGTCCGGATCGTCGACCTACTCCTCAACTACACCATTCTGACACCCATTACCGTAATCCAGTGGGTATTCGGCGACTACATGGGCGCCGGAGAGCACCTTACGGAGAGTTGGGTATTTGAGGTGGTCTCCAACACGGTGACCAAGGTCGCCAACCGTAACCGACAAATTGCCTCTGCTCGTCTCCAGAAGGGACTTCCCGCTGAGCAGTTTGAGCTGGTGGAGGGTACGCTCATCAAGGACCGAGAGAATGCGCGTGAGCTGTTCAAGTACATCGAGGATGCAGTGAGGGGAGTCGCGGAGGGTGCGGCGGACCGCCTCATCGAGAAGGAGACGAATGGCGAATTGTCCGCAGAAGACGGTCAGCTGATCCGTACTTGGGGCAAGCGTTGGCATGCTGTCTTTGTTCGCAAGGCCGCGGTCGAAGAGTCGATTGTCGGAGAGGAGGCAGTTGAGGCCAGGATCAGGCTTCTTGCCTCTCAGCCTGACCCGGAGCCAGAGGCGGACGCCATGAAGGTCGAGGAGACCAATGGCGGAGCTGAAGCGAACGGCGACACCATCATGGAGTAAGAGCGGCATTTTTTCCTTCGACGAGCGTGTATTATCATGGGCAAAATTGGGGCGGACATGGGGAAGATCAGGGTAACGGGACATGGTCTCGGGCAGTACGAAGTATTGCGAAGTAGTTGGTCCAGCATCAAGCTAACTGAAGAGGGGATCCATTGGTGTAGGGAGAAAGGCGAACAACAAACGTTCATCACCATGAGCATGTTAGGGCAATGCGCTGGCAAACCCTCGTCACGTGCAATATAGAACTATGGTCAGATTTATTCCTACAAGGACAAACAAAGTTAATACCTGAAAGAAAATCAACTACTATTTAATATCATGCTTCTTCTTGCTACTTCTTGCTGCTTGCTACTGGGGTATCTAGATAATTAAGTTGTAGGCGCAATGATGGATGTGGCTTGGGCATTGGCGTGGGCGTGGCATGTCGGAAGCTTTGATCCCCGTGCATGTAAAGTCGTCATGTGAAGATCGGCTAGAATCATCCTGATCGGCCAATGCAGCTACGAACGGCTTCACGGCAACGCAACCCAATGCAGTGTACTTTCTTCCCGCTTCCCTCTACAATCAGCAAATTATCTACCTTTGCTGTCGCGATAATGTGGCCCATTGCTCGCACTTGTATATCTACGCTTATATGAAGTTTGGCCTTCGTTCGCTTAGGCCGTAGATTATTTTACGCCGTTGGGGATTGATCTGCATTCCGGGCCCTCCTCTCTCCCTTGCAAGGCGGAAGCGCTGTGGACTGGAGACCATGATACTTCCTACGCCGACTGCGGCGAGTCTTGCGACCGCGAAGATAGCGACGATTGCGGCGAGCACCCTCGCGCAAACACCCAACGATGCCATCACTGCCTTATCCTCCCCGGCCTCGACGTCGACATCCCCCAGCGGGGGCGGCGGAATCAGATACCCCGAGAACTGGAACTCCATCATCGGTATCGTGACAGCGATAGTGGGGAATATCCTGATCAGCTTTGCGCTGAATATGCAGCGGTATGCCCATCTACGGCTGGAGAGAGAGTGGCAGGAAAAGCAAAGAAGATGGAAGCGGATTCACAGCAGCAGGAGCAGGAGTTATAGAGGAGATGAGGGTGTCGGGAAGAGACAGAATGGGAATGGCAGTACGGAGAGGGAGGGTGAGGGATATGGACATGCCGTGTCGGAGCAGGATCCATTGTTAGGAACAGGGGCGGGCGCGGGGAACCGGAGGAGCAGTGCTAGGGCGCCGTCGAGACCGAATTTGACCTCTATCGGGGAAGAGGAGGAAAATGGGAATATGGGAGAAGGACGGGCAGGCGCATTCAAACAGACGTCGTATCTTAGGTCGCCCTATTGGTGGATTGGCATCATCCTTATGACCACGGGGGAAGCTGGGAATTTCCTCGCCTACGGTTTCGCGCCCGCGTCCATCGTTTCGCCCCTTGGTGTCGTCGCCCTTATTTCCAACTGCATAATCGCGCCTTTGATGCTCAAAGAGCCGTACCGAATACGAGATGGATTGGGTGTGTTGATTGCTGTTGCCGGCGCGGTTACAGTCGTCCTGAGTGCGAACGATAACAATCCAAAACTAGGGCCGGATGAGATTTGGGATTTGATTACTACATGGGAGTTCGAGACGTATTTGGGCATCACTGTGGTGGTTATTGCCGCCTTGATGGTTGCGAGTAACCGGTTTGGACAAAAGAGCATTCTTGTTGATTTGGGACTAGTCGGGCTTTTTGGTAGGTACTATGGTGTTGGGGGTGAAAAGGGATTGGTGGAGCTGACATCTCCCAGGTGGCTATACGGCACTCTCTACGAAAGGTGTAGCCTCCATGCTTTCGTATACGCTGTGGCGCGCCATCACGTTTCCAGTCACGTACTTACTCGTTGTGATTCTGGTCGGCACGGCCATTATGCAGATCAAGTACGTTAATCGGGCTCTCCAACACTTCGACGCTACGCAAGTCATCCCGGTCCAATTCGTTCTCTTCACGCTATCCGTTATTCTTGGCTCAGCTATTCTCTACCGCGACTTTGAGCGCACATCTGGCGAAGACGCCGGGAAATTCATCGGGGGATGCGTCATGACCTTCCTAGGTGTCTGGCTCATCACAAGCGGCCGACCACCGCGCGAAAGCGACGACGAAGATCGAGAACCCGAACCTGAAGACGCCATCAATCTAGTAGCAGAACATTACCACGACGAAGTCGACAGGACGAACGACTCGGAAACCACGAGTCGTCGCTCCTCCACCCTCCGAGCCCTGTCCCCACCCATAGACATCACCGAGCGAACACCCGCACAAGAAACCTCACACCAAAACATTCCCGACATATCCTTTACCCCCCAAAACTCTATTCCACGAACCCCAACCACCCCATCGATCCCCTCATCACTATTTCAAAACCCCTGGGATGACAACCCAACTCTCGACTCTCCCTCCCTCCGCTCCCGCCCCGATCCCATAAGTCGCCACACCGCGCTCTCAACGCCAATCCTCTCATTCACTACCGAAACCCCGCGTCCCTCAAGTTCTAGCCCAGAACTGATACAACCCTCATCTCACCCAAACCCCCCGCTCCCTTCCACACCGACACGAAACGCATCGGATACCATGGCCGTCATCACAACGCCTACGGCACCTAATACGCTTCCCCCCCGGCTCCGTAGAATGGGCAGCGAACGCACGAACGCTAGGAGTAGTATCCCTGGACCTTTGCTGGCAAGTCCATTGAGTACGAGTTTGAGTGCCATGGTGGCGGATTTAAAAATAGGGGGTTCGATTAGGATGAGGGGAGCGGGAGGAGAGGAGGGAAGGAGGAGGCCGAGCGTTTTGGCATCGAGTGCGGGTATGGATGCGGATGCGGATGCGGGGGTCGAAGATGGGGACGAAGGTGTTGGGGAGGGGAGGTTTGGTGAGCCGCTTGGTCGGCGGAGAACTATTGCGAATACGAATATGGTTGAGGAGGGCGAGGAAGGTGGGGGTGGTGGATCTGGCAGGGGGAGGAGTCTTAGTGGGACTTTGGGAGAGTTTTGGAGGGGGTTTAGGGGTGGGGGGGAGCATGAGGAGGGTGTACCTGGTTGTATTGGGGATGATGGAATTGCGCGTGGGGATATGGAGAGGGGGGGTGAGAGGGGGGGTGAGTGAGAGGGGTATTGGGGGGAAGGGGGGTTGGTTGGGTGACAGACTTTTTTGATTTGGGGTTTTTTTATTCCGTGTGATGCGGGTAATGGGATGGGGTGGGGAAATACTCCGTATAGACATCGTACTTTTCTCCCTTCTTGTCTTCCTCTCTTCCTTCCTTATTGTGTCTATTGTTTTCCTTGTATATAGGTGGGGGGGGAGAATCGTTTTTCTCTTCTCTTTCTTTGGTGTGGTTTTTTGTTTTCTATTTAAAGGGTGTGGTTTTGCTTGTGGTTTTAGTTATGGTTTTGGTTCTGGTTCTGGTTCTAGTAGTTAATACCCTAGCGATAACTTGGCCTTTTTTCTCTCTGGTTTTTTCTTGCCTTTTTTCCTGTTTATGTTGGTTGTTTGTCGCTTAGTTGGTTGTTTGGTTGGCTGGTTGCTTAGTTGGGGGATGTTTGTGTTTTCTTGATTAGGTGGTCTGGTTTGGTTTGGGGGAGTGAGTCTATTTTGTGGTGGGGGTGGTCTTCTTCGTCGTCATCGTAGTCGTAGTCATGGTTGATAGGAATGAAAAGCTGGGAACGCCGTTGATGATGGATTGAAGATTAAGATTGAAACCCCAATTCAAGTCAGATACGTACCTTGAGGGATAAGAGTCGGGGTTCTAAAAGTCAGGAACCGAAACTCCAACCCCACGTGCTTTTGCCAATTCCACAATCGCATTTCCAGACGCCAAATCCGTTACGCTAACGCCAATACCCTTATACACAACAAACCCTTCATCAAGCCACTTCTCCAGTTGACTCAATCTTTCACTCGAAGGTGCTCCCGTACCTTCATCCCCACGTTTCCAGCTCAGGATAGCTCCAACCTGTAACAAACGATCCTCTTTCAATCCGCTCTGTATCACTTCGCCCGACTTGACGAGCGCTTCCTCCAAGTCATCAACTAGAATGCTACCTAGACCATTGCTATTCTTGCTGAAAGAGTCAGGCTGTTCGGCAGCATACCGCAACATTTCCGGATCAAGCTCCATCATATCAGCCTGCCAAGACCCAATAGCAGTAACAAGAGGCAACCTCTCTCGATCAGCCTTTCCCAAAATAGTCTTCAAATCAAAAACAGGACTCGTAGCCCCAACCGTACAAAAAACCACATCAGCAGTCGCCAGTAATGTCCCCAAATCCTCCTCATAATTGCCATCCCCCGGACCCAAAACAGACAACACAGCCTCCGACTTCCAATACTTCCTATTCTCTTCCTCGATCCGCCCGACCAACTCCCTCGCACGCCCTACGGTCCGATTAACAATCGTCACCCTCCGAATCTCATCCCCCCTAAGAGCCAACGCCAACCTCGTATGCCAAAGACCCTGCTTACCCGCCCCAAACACAACGATATCCCTCACCGTTCGCCTCCAAATAAACGGAATCAAAGCAGAAAGCGTAGTCCTATACCCCGTAACCTCAGCCGCATTAACAAACGCCACCGGAAACCCAGAATCATCGCAAATCGACAAAACACCCCGAAGAGGCGGATACACCGTTCCTCCGGCAGCGTCCCGGATCGGCGCAGGCGTAACGATTATCTTCGTTCCGACGGCAGAAGGGGATGTAAAGGCGCGGAAGAGCGTCTTTTGGCCGTTGGGCCGGTTGATGAAGGAGGGTGTTGGCTGGTAGTTTTTTTCGGGCCCGACGGAGAAGGAAATTAGAACCTTTTCGAGGTTCTTTTGGAATGAGATTGTTTCTTGTTGGGTTTGGCTGATGAGGAGGTTGTGGACTGTTGTGTCGTTGAGGATTAGGAGGTTGTTGGACATGGTGTCTAGAGGGGGTGGTGGAGGGCTTGGATATAGTATTGTGTAGTATAGTATAGTATGATATAGTATAGTATAGTATATTGGCAAGCTGGGAGTCTTGGTACTAGATGGTTGTTTTCAATTCTGGAAATACGGATATCATCATCATCTAGGGGTGAAATGTATTAACACTCTATGTAGGGTCCTAGAAGTTGGTATTTATTCCGATAATTCCGACATTGCGGGGTCTCGAGGTCCCCATCTATCCGACTTCGGACAGGTCCACAGGCCTACGAAGGGCCGATGCAAACCGATTTTCACCTCGCGTCTACCACAAATGTGTAGCAGAGGTGAAATCGCAATTTTGTGTGAGAAATATAAAGTTGGTTGAAAGGTTGATGGACTTATATTTGCTTCGTTCGTGTGGTGTTATATCACGTGGAGTTACTACCATTTGTTGGCGTTTTAAGGCAGTAGTTAAGTAAATCTAAGCCTTATTGCATAAGCTTTGATCTATATGATTGATATGTTTCATTTGCCCTGTTGCATGGCTTTTCTAGACTAGACGTAGCCTTACATACCACCTGAAAATTGCGCTACGCTTTACTATATAGTAAGTAGTCTTGACTTCAGCTACATGTAACACTAAACCTACACTCTACAGCTAGCAATACTATGATCTATCGAAGCATAAGGAAGAACTAGCATTTAGGTTAATAAGATGTTTTGTTAATTATTTATATTTTAGGATAGGTACCTAAGTAGCTAACTTGTGTAGTTAATGGAGTACATTATAGTAATATAAAGTTATATGAGCGTCAAACTCCAACGATTCCTTACTTAGCTAAAGTATTATAATTCGCCATGCCACCCGCTGATCTAAATGTGTTGGTAGCATCAATGTGACGTGGCCTATCCTAGGTCATAGAACTAAGGTGTGGGATGGGATTAGAACGTATTAGGCGTAGAACGTTAAAAAGCAGATACAGTATATAGGGTAGAGAAACCATGGAATAGAAGTAGAAGTAGCATAGGAACCAAAACTTATTAGAGCTCATATTTATGTACAAACAGGAGTAGGAATAGGCGGCAAAAAAAAAGGAGGAATGCAACAGACAATTAAAAGCAAAGTAGAACAGGACTATAGAAGATGTTCTAGTAATGCCCCTCAAACCATCCTCCCTCCTACGTCTCAGCCTACCACCATCTTTTTTTTTTGCAAAAGCTACACCAACAGGAACTCCCTCGACCGAATTCCTCACAACCGCCAACACCATCCCATTTCTTCCACCACAGGCAAGACTCTCTAACCGATGGTTTGGGGATCGCCAAATTCTGCGGTTACAGAGACGGTGATCCGAAGCAGGAATGGACGGCACCCGGGAATCATGCAATAGACAGAAGATGATCTGTAGAAATGTTGTTGTATTAGTATAGAGGTAGGAGTTAGTTATATAACCCATATCCGCGCCAGCAATGTAGGTAAAAACCATCTATAGCAAACTAGAGGTATGTAGTTGATACTACAGCCTCGTATCTTGGATTGTGTGCTCCCGTGTACGATGATGTGAAGGGTTGTGTGTTTATACTGTTGCTCAAATTATCCCGTCAAGGGCGATTCCTCCTATACCTTCATGGGCTGCGACAACAAATACCAATCGGTAACTTTTTCGATGGCTCGCAATATCCTTATAACAACTGTATCAAGAGCCACAACTTCTCCATCATCTACAACACTCACGTCCAAAGACCCCTATTCACCCTTATCAACACCCGCACCCCCGACCGCCCTATCGACTGGCGCACGCGTCCCTGACTTATCCTCCTCCCCCGCCGCATCACCTCCCATCTCGAATCCCACGAATCTCTCCGCAATAGCGGGAGGGTCTGCGGGCGGCCTACCAGCCCTCGCCTTCGCAGGATTAGTATTCTGCTTCATCCCTCGGAAAATGTGGAACCCGTATTCATATCAGAACCAGAACGAATACGTTGTAGCAGGTGCAGGGGGACACATCAATGGTCAGTGTACAACATGGTCGAAGCCGATGATAAATCTGCCTATCACGAGATGCCGGTTCCCGCAGTTGAACGACAAGATTCAAGCCACGTAGATGAGAAGCGGAGATATGCGGAGCTTGGTGTTGGAAGTAAGTAGGGATGAAAAAGGAGGTTTCGAAATGTAGAGACTAGGGATAATTACCTTGTTTTGTAGTTTGTTAGTGGCATGTTATATTAGGTGTTCGACTCAAAGGCTTTCTCGTTTATTTCCACTCCCTTCACATCTTCATAAAATCTTACAATCAATACTTTGGAAACCGTTCCACATTTTTCTTCGCCCTTGGTGTAACATATCCTATATTCAGATGTGTCACCACGGTCTTCACAATTTTCACTAACAGCTTGAAGTATTGGTTTGAAAGGTCAGGATGGCGCTCCGAGTCGTCGATACATGTAGTAGGTGATATTGTCATAGAGCTTCTTTGGAAGGTTAGGAAGATCAAGAAAGTTGATGTTGAAGGGATAAGTATGCTAGCGGTTGACGTAGGTAGTCGTACTGTAGAGAAGGCCTGACAACTAACAAAATGGAGGGTGACATGATACGATATCCATACATAGCTGGCCGTATGGGTGACTGTCTATAGCATTGTTCATATTACTTTTCTTTCTCAAACACAATATTCGAAAGATTGTCTGCTGTACAGGAATCTTTGTCAGCATTTACACCTGTTGCGATCGCTTCACTCATTGGAGGATAGCTACATACCTACATACGCAAAATTCGCGCGAGAAACCCCACATACCATATCAAGCCGCGCGCCAAGTACCCTCCAAACGACTCATTAGCTATGCAATAATAACTGACCGAGCCCGTCAAAGAAAGCCGTCACGCCGTGCAACATTAGCTCAGAACCATCCCCACTACTTCCACAAAACAAAGTTTAGTAATCGAGACTTCTACACGTACGGAATACGCCCACACACCCAACAGTAAGAACAGCGGGCGGCACAGTGCAAAAAAGTCCTTCCAACAACTAGTGAGAAAGGCCAATGACAAAGGCACCATTTCAATCAAATCTGCACCCCCACCACACTGTACAACCCGGACAATTCGCACCCAAATGCCGTCACCGGAAGCCTGCCGGGCCCCGTATGACGTAAAGCAGTGCCCGTTGCTCAACTGCATAGCCCTCCAGTGCCGGCTGGATACGAGGATTATATACTCGAGTGGGGCCTGAGCCCACCACGAGTGCAGGTGATAGATACTGCCACTGACTGCCAGTGTACGGCACCGGTACTTGCTTACCGAATTCAGACAGGATGAAAAAGATCAGCGAGACCCTGATACATGGCATGGTCTCATACCCATGTTCGTTTCGAGGAAAAACATGGTAGCGAGGTGAAGAAAGAAGATTGCGCAAGACTGCTACGGCACTACGTGCGACTCAGGTACCGAGCACGTGCCGAGGCCGTATGTATGTACTCTCTATCACATATGTTAGGAATGATGCAGCCAAGGCGATGACAACAAGTGAGGATTCGGGTGATGAATCCTGTATCTTACTACGGAGTATGTAGATACTTTTCAACGGTACTCATACCATACGTCAGCTCTCTCTCTCTCTTACTCAGAAAGCTAAGCCAGAAAGCACCCAAACATCCAACAAGCAACCTCCCTGACAGTCAATAGTGACAGTCCACCGAACCACTTCTGACCTCCAACGTAAGAACACGCGAAACCACATCCGGTATAGTCATGCCGACACGGACGTCCTGTCCAATCATCATCCCGCAGCCCACCAAACCCATCCGCGACCCACTGTCTTTAGGCTTCTGACGCTATCCCGGTTTGCTGCGTGGTACCCGGGACTAGACGCATGCTGGTAAGCATTTCGGGCGCTTGTGGTAGCTTAAGTCAGTAGTAAGGGTGGTCTGGTTTATTGGAGGGGGATTGAAATGTATGTAGTGAGACGCTTTTGGCTGCAATAGATAAGGCACTTCATGGTTTCTTCTGTTGGTGGTTGGGAAGAAAAGGAGGGAAGACGAGGTAAAGAGAGCAAAATACATAAAGGACAACTCGAAAGAATAGAATCTATTCTGCTCTGTGTACGGAGTATATACGTACTGTGCAGTTACTCTGTACATATCGGCGTACGAAGATGTGAGCTCTGCCTCTTTCTTTCTTCATCTTCTCATCTATTGGATTCGCTGTGATGGTGATGGCGCTTCGACGACGAGTAAGTACAGTAGAAAAACGAGTCAGCTTCCCAATCAATAATTTTTAGAATTCGCGCGCCTCTGTCACCCGTCATCTTGTATCTTGAACAGGCTAGGTCGTCCTTCCTCACACATGTCGCCCAGCTTTGCGACATCCACCACACACCCACCTATTGTACGGCTCTTCACAACATGCATCTTCCTAGATACGCCCACCATGTACTGTGTTCTATCCTACGTCTGTATCCCAGGAAGCCAATCCGTAGATCAGTCAATGTTTCACACACCCAGCATCCCAATTGACACATCTCTGACAGTCCCATGACCAATCGATCCGAGATGTTTCGAAACGGACTACGGATTTTTGAGGCCCCGCCAAGGCACGCGAAATTCCACCAACGACGGGTATCAGGAACCGTGCATACGCCGAGAGTAGGACGTACTATGTAGGCATTGCGGAACAATTGGAAGCCCAGCGGTAGCAGTGCCATGCGGAGCCCAGCCCCCCCGTGAGTGAGCCCAAGTGAGAGGGAGTGAGCATCCAAGCGCTCTACAAAACTGTCGCATTCGCGCTATGTTTGCACTGATGTTGATTGCCTCTCCCCCTCGTTTTGGCTTCCAAGTGACGGTTCCCAGTCGCTCTCACACTCGTTCCTTTTTCACGTCGTTCATTAATTCATTCATTCATTCATACACTCATTTGGTTCTGCATCGTTTGTTTTGAGCTTCGGTGTGTGCTTTGATAGCGTCCTTTCTTTTCTTGTACATACAGACAGAGACTTCTGATCAGTACTGTCTGACCGTACCAACTTACCTGCCTATCTTCTCCCAGAACTTTGGCCCTGTATACCAACCTAACCACTCATCGAATTCGATATCGACCAATCGATATCCACAACCCAATCCAAACTGCTATGCCTCAAACCCCAAAATAACGCTGTTCGACCAATCAATCCATCCGGTCAACCATATCCACCACCATCAACATTGCCAAAACCTAATTAATACAACAAGAGATGCCACCAACACCAACCGCATATCTCCTCCCATCCCTCCACCTCCGCGCTGATGCCGCCCTCGCCGCCCCAAGCCGCGCAATCCTGGGCCCGCTGACCACTGCCTTTGCCCTCCCCTCGCACTGCTCACGCGTCGCCATCTCCGGCACAAACGCAGTGCGCGGCCAAACATGCCGAGTAAGAGCAACCGCAACCGCCGAAGATGACACCGGATGCTGGCCCCGCGCAACAGCGTACCCATCGACCGCAGCAACCGCATCTTCCCTCCAAGGCCTCGGATTCTACTCCCCAGGACTCACGTGCCCCACCGGCTACGCTACCGCGTGTTCGCAAGCCATCGCTACTGGAGGACCCGCACCCCAAGTCACCGGAGCCCCTATTCCCGACTTCGCCTTCCAATTTCCCCTCATAGCTGGCGAAACGGCAATCGGATGCTGTCCCCAAGGCTACCAATGCGCCCTGCAAGGTGGAGCCCAGACGTGTCGTCAAGTCGCTACGGCGACGACTGTAGATGCTATGACCTGTGACGGCGTTGCAATCAAGGACGTGAACACTTTCCAGGTTCCATTTACCGTGGAAGGGAAGCCTGTTCAGACGATTGATATGTGGGCGCCTTTGATCCAGATTAATCATATGTTCACCGATTTGCCGGTTACGACGAGCGTGAATACGTCGATCATTGTGACGCCTACGCCTACGCCTACGCCGATGAGTACGCCTTTGAGTTCGACGGCTAAGCCTACGACGAGTGGGGAGAGCTCGGGTGTTAGTGAGACGGGAACAGCGAGTGCGACTAGCAGTGGAGTTGTTTCTTCGTCTTCGGCAAGCGGAACAGTCACTTCTTCTTCGACCGGTGGAGCTGTTTCTTCTCCCTCTTCGGCGAGTGGAACCGTTACATCTTCTTTAGCCAGTGGAACCGGCTCTTCTCCATTGGCTAGTGGAGCGAGCAATACCACTTCACCGAGCGCATCCGGGTCTCTCGCCAGTGAAAGGATCCTAGGAAACATCATTGCCAACCCTACTGCGTCTCCTAGCTCTTCCAGTGCTCCCAGCTCTCCGGGTGCTCCCAGCTCTTCCAATGCTCCCAGCTCTTCGGGTGCTCCCAGCTCTTCAGGCGCTTCAAGCAGCGGTACTGCAAGCAGCGGTGCTACCAGCGGAAGCGCATCCGGATCCAGCGTCCCCAGTTCTGCGAAAGCCAACCCTTCCCAAACCGCTACATCAGAAGCACCCAGTTCCAGCGCAGGAAACCCTTCCAACCCTACTACACCAGACGCTCCCAGCTCCACCAGCATCCTAGCCAACATCATCCCCTCCATAGCCAACGGCGGTGGCACAATCGCAACCATGACCTCGCTCATGACCGGAAACAGCCCACCCAGCATGTCCACCTCTAGACCACCACCCAACACCTCCAACACAGCCGAAGGCAAGAAGGACGATCAAGACGAAGAGCCCGCACCACCCATGCCCACGAGCGCCAAAGTCGGCATCGCATTCGTGCCCATCGCCGCAGCCGCCATGATAGCAACATGGGCCTTGTACCGCTGGCACAAGCAGAGAAACGAGAAAGCCGAGCTTGACGAGCCAGAGTACATATCCAAGATACCCGATGGTTTCGATACCAACCGAAGCCCGTACAACAGCGATGCCGAGCAGGCGGGCAGCAACAGGAGTACGATTTCCATAGGCTACATTGCAACTTTCGCAGCGCGCCGCAACACCCAGGAGACCAGGTACAACGGCGTAAACCCGCACTATGTGAACAATAGCACGGTGCACAACGGTCCAGATCCAGAAGCACACCGATCGGTCATCGCTCCATACGAATACGCCCACGACTCTGCCGTCCAGGAACGCGACACCATGGTCCCGGCGCCCCTCTCCTTTACCCACTCCCGCAACGTCTCGCTCGGCACCGACACAGGGAAGGGTCTCGACTCCCCAATCGATATCACCTCGCCCTTCCGTCTCAAGCGCGGCGACACACTGAAAAGAAAGGAACGAGCTGTCAGTGGTCTCGCCCCGCCACAGGTCCGCGCAAACTCCGTTGCTTCTTCTCTCTCCGGCTACTCCTCTCCTTCATCCGAGAGCAGCGAATGGCAATACAACGACCTGAAGAGGGGAAACTCTTTCTCCCGTCCCAGACCTTCGCGCCCCAAGACGAATACCAGTAGCATCTACACTGACGGCAACCACGACAGCAGAGTGCTGAGTTGGGACGAGGAAATCTCGAAATTGCCCCCGATGCCCCCGCCAGCAGCGTTGCAAACGGTCGTGGAGAAGGAGGCCGCGGCGACAGGCACGATGTCGCCGAGCCATGACGAAGTGAAGGAAGCTTTGTCGGCGGTAGCGAGCGGGAAAGTAACGCCTCCGCCTACTGCGCATGGCAAAGTGGTGCCGCCGCCCGTTACGCAGGAGGGAGTCTTGTTTTAATCCTAAAGTCGTTTCGTTCATCTTTAGCGTTTACATCCGTACCGCACCGCACCACACCACACATCTACATGTACATACACCTACCTACCCACCCACTCACGCCTTTTCACCAATGTATATATTTCTTCTCTTCTTTTTCTTTCGTTCTCCTTCCTCTTCTTTCCTCCCCTTCTCACGTTTAAAATTCCCCACCACGATGCATCCTCAACGATTTTGCAAGGAGCCGAATAAAGGAATTTCAACGCCCAAATGCCTTGTTGTTTCTTCTTCCCTGTATCATTTTTAGTATAATTCTTTTTTTTTATTTGTTTCCATCTTCTCTTTCTCTCTCTCTCGTTTCTACTTTTCTTAGTTCATATTTTCGACGTTGTGATGGCTTTCACGTGTTCGACTTCTTTTTTCTTTTTAGTTGTACAATTTATAAGAATTATTTGGACTGTGTCTATTGTCTATGGTGTAGTGTTTGTCCGTTAGTATCGTTGTTGTATATGAGTGGGGGGAAAAGTTTATCTGGGGATCTTGTTAATTTGTTGTTTTTGGGAGGTTATTGTTGGATGGACAGACAAAGATAGATATAGAGATAGACAGACACATAGACAGATAGAGAGCGACCCATCGTCCAGTCTGATTATTCCCAACGCCGAGTAGAAAGATGCCATAGAATGAGAGAGTGGTGTTTACAGTATTTGATTTCGAACCTTTCCAGAGCTGTCCTTGTCCTCTTGTCCTAAACGCCTTTTGCAATGCCAAGGGTATATGATTCCGATCCTTCCATTCCTTTGAAGCTGAACCATGTATGCAACGCCGAGGTCGTGCGTGGTTCCTTCGTTTCTTGTATCGTATCCTGTGCCTCAATCGCAGGAGGCGCAACCCCGACATCCACAGCTTACACATTGGATATCTTGGCCTTCCTTTAGCGTTGCCTTGGGCACCCGGCAGATGCAGGTGGAGCGGAAGTTCGTCTCTTTGGTTTGGATGCAGCGGACACAGCAAAGCTATCAAACACACATATTAGTCCTTACTCTCACCTCATCCACACGCACAAGGAACAGAAAAGCAAATCCAAACTTACCTTCTCATATCCCTGCTTCTTCCACTTGGCAATCAACATAGCATCCGCATAGCCATTCTTGAGTAGCCACTCGTACAGCTGCCGACTGATGGCTTCCTTCTCATAGTACAGGTCGTAGATGTAGCGCGAGCGCTGATGCGTGATTTGGAAGATAGGCCATGTAGTTTCATATTTCTTTTTGCCTTCGTGGGAGGCGTGCTCAGCGTCTTTCAGCTGGGTTTGGAATTCGAGGAGCGTGTCTTCGAGGTCGGAGAAGCCTTCTGGGGGGGCTTTTTTGGAGGCGCGGGCGGTGCGGAGGGGGGGCATGGTGGCGGATGGGGTGGATGGGATGGCGGGGAATACGGTGGGTGGTAGATGTTGTGGAGTTGACTGTGCTGGCGGAAAGAGTGAAGTTGGCGTTGGGATGTGTGAGGGTTGGAGTTGTCGTCGCTGTGAAAGTTGATGTTCGCCTGCCCGCGGAAACTGGATTGCTTGGCATGGCCTCACCACTACCGCCGCCGCTGTGCATCTTCACGGCTGCCCTGAACAACAGCTCAGAGCTCCGCAACACCGCAAACATGGTCATCAACCCCACTTACCTCGCCCAGCGCACGCGCTCCTGTGAGTGAACGCGGTACGACGCAATTGGAGGGGAGGGAGAGCTAACGCTGTCACAGCGATCAATTGGTCGGATGCGAAGCGGAGGGTCATACACAGCTACCGGGACTGGCTGCGAGCGGTACGTTGGCTCCACTGCATACATACAATGTTCAGGGCGTCTTTGTGCTTTATGGGGGGTTGCTGCTGGCGGGTCTGATATTGAGGAGATGCTCATTGTGGATCGATAGGCTCCCGAAGTCCAGACTATGTACTCGCTCAACATCCCGGTCTCCAAGATTCGGACACAGGTGCGGCAGGAGTTCGAGCGGCATCGATACGTGAATCAGATAAAGACGGTGGATGTGTTGCTTTTCAACAGTCATCAGGAGTTTCAGGTATGTCTTTGCTCTTGAGTAGGATGTGAAGGAAACACATTGGTGTAATAAGCCTACGACAAGTCTTGATATTCGGCGTGGAGCTTGCAAGGACAATACAGCGACTGACGCACTCGTAGGAAACGCTTAATTTCTGGAAACAGATTTCACACGTACTCAAATACTTCCGTGCGTCTGAGGAATCAAGTGTCAAGTTGCCGAGCAAGTTCATCAATGGGTTTTTGGAGGTATGCTACGGACTCAGTGCCCCTTTTGCAGACCTCTCGCTAACGACTTCGCAGGGCCGAAACTAGACTAGAAGACTGTGTAAATAGCCCGAGACAATATCTTTTCCTTTCCCTTGCGCCTATCAGCTATGCTGCCTGTGAAAACGCCTGAAAATGCAATTGAGTGATGCTCGATCATGTCTGTCCCTCATTTCTCATTCCGCAACAGTCTAGGTTTGCATCATGTTCCCAAGGTGCTCGTCCCGTGCGATGGTGAACTTTTCTTCGACAATGTCGCAGATATCCATCAGATCGTTCAAGCCCTTCTCAAGCACCGTGTACACATTCACACCATCTGCGACCCGTCAGCACTACCCTCCCCACCAAAAAAAACACACAGACGAAGAAAGAAGCACGCGACATACCGTACGTCTGAATACGAAGATTCATCTTATTCTCCGAAGGGTGAGGAATAGAGTACCCGCAAAACTCAACATCAGGACTACCCCCCACATTAGCATCAACATCAACCCCCAAACAATCCAAAGCTAGGACGAAAAACACACTCACTTCTTCATAATCACATAACGCAGCGCATTCCCCAGCGTATGGTCCTCGCCATCAAACTGGAACGAGGCCGCCGTCTCCGTTGCCCCCGCCAACTGCACAAACGGAAGTTAGAACGATTCCTGACTCCGCGCTCCTCCTTCCTCCTCTTTTTTCTTCTTCTTTTTGTTTTGGCAAAAGCGGTTTATTTTGCGGAGAATCTCTCGGTGTTGGACTGACTTACTACGCGTATCCTGTCGCGGTCTGCGATTTCGTTGATTTCGCCGCGGTCGACGATTACTTCGTCCTCAACTTGTTCAGGCATGCTGCTCTTCCGTTCTCTCTTCCTCTCTATTATTCTTTTTTCCCTCTTTACTTCTTACCCTTGAGATCTTTTTTTTTCGTGCGTTGATGGGATTTGTCGCCGTGGGAGTGAGCAGTGGCTTGGTATGATGTTGGATCCTCGTGAAGATGGGCTCGTCGCGATAGATAGATGGTGAGTTTTTTTTTCTGGTTAGGAAAGATATGATACAACGGGCGCTTGGTTAATTGGTTGAATACTTTTCAGATTGATTGGTTCAATGTTAGTCAGGGCCGGTGTCTGTGCGTAATTTATTATATGGTAATTGTTATTTTACGCGTTGGGCTAGCTTCGAAAGTTGAGGGGAATCAACACTGAGTGAATGTATGTGGGCTAATAGACGTCAAGCTGGATATATTGATGTGGCACGTTGGATGCTGGATAGATGATAGTTGATAGATGGTTGGAAATGGAGAGGAGAAAGGGTAATGGTAGTTTGTGCAGCGAAAAGGGTTGTTGTTGGATGTATGGCGATTACTGTCGTATTTGCCCATCACCGCACTAAACCTTGAGACGTTCCTCTGCCCTGCGCTGCCAAGATTCCGCTGACTGAGGGGGCGGGGATGTGACTGGCTGACTAACGCACGTGGGGTGGCACTGCGGGAGTCGATGGAGGGGCACTTGGACGAATCATCGTTACGCCGATTCCGCATTTTTAGCTTTAACTGCTTTTACCGACGGTTGACGTATTTTCTCTTCTCTGTATTACTTTTTTCTAGGAGAAAATATAAATCAATCTAATTACTGTGTATATTCACCACCGCATTGTACCACCCAACCGACCGACCTCGGACGAACCACCCATATCGAACCAACATCATCCACCTCCCACCGCAACAATGCCACGCACCAGCACCCTCAACCGCGACACCAACGAGACCAAAATCCAAGTCTCCCTTAACCTCGATGGCGGAGCCCTAAGCCCCTACGAAGCCTCTAGTTCCTGGCAAGACGAAGCAACCTCCAATTCCAACTCCGACAAAGACCACGCCTCCCAAAGCTCTGCCAGCCAAACAATAAACATCGACACTGGCATCGGTTTCCTCGACCACATGATCCATGCCCTCGCGAAGCACGCTGGCTGGAGCCTGAACATCAGATGCAAAGGCGATCTCCACATCGACGACCATCACACCAGCGAGGATACTTGCCTTGCACTCGGCGCTGCCTTCAAGGAAGCACTGCAGGGTTCTGCGGGGCTCGCGCGGTTCGGATATGCGTATGCGCCGTTGGACGAGGCGTTGAGCAGGGCTGTTATCGATTTGAGTAATCGGCCGTACGCTGTGACTGAGCTGGGACTCCGGAGAGAGAAGATAGGAGACTTGAGTACAGGTATGAATATCGCTTGTTTCCTCCTTTCTTCATTCCTTCCTTTTTTCACTCCTTCCTTGATTCTCCCCGCCCACGGAAGAACACAACGTCACGCTGTATCGCTTTCACAGAAACCAAAACTGACCATTCCCCCTTCCCGCCCAAAAGAAATGATACCCCACTGTTTCCAATCCTTCGCCCAAGCCTCAGGAACCACTCTCCACGTCGACTGCCTCCGCGGCGAAAACGACCACCACCGCGCCGAATCCGCGTTCAAGGCTCTCGCTGTCGCTATACGGCAGGCTACCACCCCAGTCAAGCAGTGGGAAGGCGAGGTTAGGAGTACGAAGGGGAAGCTGTATTAATCACACGCCTCTACTCTACTCTACTTTTTTCTTCTCTGGTCGGAGTCATGGTTGTAAGGGGTGAGGCTTGTGCGTAAGGCACACGAAGTGGTAGGACGGAAGCAATGGGAAATATATTTGTATGGCTACTTGGGTCTACAGGGGAAACTCGATAGCTGGATAGGTGGGTAAATTACCAAACAACCTTTCTTTCTTTCTTTCCTTCTTTCGTTCTTCCCTATCTCTCTACTCCGTCCATCACACCATCCTTCAACAATCCCGACCCTACCCACCCTAGACCAGCCTAGCACAGAGACCAAAATCAAAAGTAGCCGCGCATACACTTCATTCAGGGCGCAAATGGGCGCGTACCAACAACTGTAACTCGGATTGATAGCGAGAGCGATGGCGATCGCGTTGGGCGGTGCGAAAAGAAGAGCGACCCACAATTCGCTTAGATATATGTATACAAGAAATGTACTACATACGTATACACGTGCATACGAATCCCGAATCTCAACTCTCATCTCATCTCATCTCAGACCTTACAACGACGACGACAGCGACGAGAAGGGAACGAGAATAACCAGCCCCCCATCCACACACAGTGAGAAGCGGGACGAAGAGCAACAAAGACAAAAAGAGAGAGAGAGAGAGAGAGAGAGAGAGAGAGAGAGAGAGAGAGAGAGAGAGAGAGAGAGAGAGAAAGAGAGAAAGAAACCCCATATACGGAGTATAAAAACACCACTAATCACCACAAACAAGCGCACCCCACAAGCAAAGAACAAACAGGATACTCTCACTGCATGTAGGATGTTCAACGTTATCATCATCCAGCCGACATGTGGAGGGAGAAGCGCAAGTGCATTTAGGCGAGGGAATGGTAAGTAATGGTATTGATGTTAGGTATGTACTTCTAAGTACTTAGGTACTTAGGTAGGTAAGTAGGTACTTGGGCAAATATGCGAATGTACACGCACGCAGACAGACAGACAGACAGACAAGCAGGCAAGAAATGAATGTTCAATGCAGGATAGATTAGGTACAAGGGAGGGAGGAAGGAGCGAAGGAAGGAAGGGAGTGAGGAAGGGAGAGAAGGAAGAAAGAGTGAATGGACGAGAAACCATCCGCACCCACACCCCCACCCCCACTCCCACCCAACCATCGCTCATACGATGATATATAGATACTGCTGTCGTTTCCAGAGCAATGAGTGATGTAATAACCGACATGAATAATCGCTGCATGCAAAAAAGCCGGGTCCACAGATGCCGCCCAAAGGCGACAGGAAATCTCTAGCCAAGGCCAAAGAGAGAAGCCCAATAGATGGATAGAGGAACAAAAAGGCACGACGAGAGCAAGTAAGTAGCAAGAAGGCAAAAAAGGCAAGCAAAACCGAAAGCAGAACCGAAAGCAAAAAGCAAGACCGAAAACAAAAATCGCCATGTATAAACAGAAAGCATGGACAGGCAAGGCTACAATATCAATACCAAGCAAAATGCCACCAACACCCACGCTGATCGTCCAAGACTCCATATCTTCAACCACATGCGCCAGAGATCCCCGCGTCCACATTTCATTAGAGGAAGAAGATGCAAGGATTAGAGACGCTCGCTGTTCGTAGGCGGTAAAAAAAAGGAGCCAGCCGCGCTGTTTATTTCGATTTGGGAAACCGTGGGTATCATGTTCGTGACGTTCGTTAGAGGACGTTGGCGTTCGGTGGAACGACTTTGGTCCGAGGCTAGAGAGTAAGGTCGGGAGTGAAGATAGAGAGGGGGGGCATTGTCGTTGCTGCCGGGGATATCGTGAGACAGGTAAGAGGTGATTAGGGAAATAAGTTTCCGTCTAGGAATGATACATCCAGAAAGCAGAATGAAATCCAGGAACATCTCCTAGCCATAGGTCATGAATTGGATGGGTCGAGGCCCGGAACGACATCATCTAAAAACGTGTCGTCGAGCTGCGGGTAAGCCCGGGTCTGGACATGGGCCTTGATACCTTCTGAGGAGACCCATTCGGTGCCACAGTGGAAGGCCTCGCACCAATCTTCTGGAAGCCTTGGAGTAGGTCGATCCCGGGCTCAGACTCATCACTGTGCAGAAGACGGAAGATGTCATCGTCGTCGTCATTGTCTTCCTTCGCAGCAGGAGCGACAAAGGACTGAGGTGGGATGATGCCAGCACGGCTGTTCTCTTTGTTCACGGTAGGAAGGTCGGAGCCCAACGGGGTGGAGGTAGGTGCCTTTAGGATTGGAGCCTTGAGCGGCGACTGATTACGAGTCGGCGATAGAGTGGGGATATTCAAAAAAGACGAGGATAATTTCCAGTTTGGTGTGGGCGAGTTCGTCATGCTATTTCCTTTGGCACCTGTGATGTCAGCAAGGATCCCTGTAGATGTGACAGCACGTTCTAGGCGGGGCCTCTTTGCAGACGGCTTGACCGGGCTCTCCTGGTAGTCAAATGCTCCGAAAATGTCAAATGTGCTCTCGAAACCATGTCCGACGAGGTTCATGCTGTCGTCGTTGGGTATGCTAACAGCAGGGCTCCAGCTCTTGTTGTCAAGAAAGGACGTGTCGACCCACATGGCTAGACTCTTGTCAGGGGAGCCGCCTACCAATTCGCGCATCTTGTTCCTGTGGTTACGCAGATTGGTGTTGGGAGAAGCCGATGCCGGTGGCAATGCGGGACGCTTGAAGACGATTGCAGGCGTGAGTGGATCACGCATCTTCTCGCTAGCGCGGAAAGGCGATGAGATTAGCGATGCTCCGCTCGGTTGCTTCATGAAAGGCCGCGTCTTGGTGGGTGAGTCATAAGATGAGCCTCTAATGCGAGCAATCTCGTGCTCAGCACGTCCACGTTTGGTGCTAGGACGTTCAATGTCTCCCTCTGAAGTAAGAAGAGGCCCAGCTGGGTTGCCCTTGGTTGCAGATGATTCAATGGATGAGTAGTAGCCGCTGTCACCGAGACCGTTGAACTTGCGCTTACGCCCGCCAGATCGGCTAGATGGAAAGCGAGGAACACCGCGGGGTGGCGTATCCTCTCGCAAAGAGCGCGAAATGGGCGGCGGCGGCGAGGAATGAATATCGGCAGGAGGAGGTGAGGATGGAATTTGGCGCGGCGGAGGCATTGCCCTTGGCTCGTGGCCGTCATGTGCAGCTGGGTCCGAGCATGGAATGGTGGCGTCGGATGACAGCTCAGTTTCCTCTGGGAACTTGCTCGAATCGAACCCCTTGCTGGAACTTAGGGGAGGAAGGTTGTTTGAGGAAGTGCTCGGACGCACCGTGTCGCTGGGGTATGCTGACACGAACCCGTCTGGGTTAGTGGGGCGACGATTGGACTTGATTTTGCAATATTGCTTCTCGAAACCCGAATTTATGATCCAATAATGACCTTTTCCAGGGTCGTCCTTGGGGCGCTCTTGCTTGGAGAAGGACTTGCTGAGGGAGAGATTGTGGCGAATGCTGTTTTGCCATCCCGTGTCGTGGGTGTTGCGGTAAAAGACGAAAGAATCGGAGATCCACTTATAGATCTGGGCCAAAGTCAGACGGCGATTTGGTGCGCGCAGAATCGCCATGCCGATCAGATTCGCATAACTGAACGGAGGCTTTGCGCCGTCATCGTCTACGGTTGGCATCTCTTCCGGCTCGGGTAGAGGTTCATCGTCTTCCTCTACACGTACTTCTTGCCGCGCTTTTTGCTTCTTGCTGCGGTCGCGGAGCGGTGCCGAGTCCACCAAAGCGCGCTTATTTCCAGACTTGACCTGCGGTTCGGCTGCCGGTATTTTGGAGAGATTCTTGGTTGCTGCGCAGACGTTCTCTTTGTCCGATTGCGACGGAAGACCGGCAAAGAAGTGGGGTTTCCGGGCCACAGACTGCGACGTCAGCATAGGAGGCTGTACCCTCTTCATCGGTGCGTCGGTCTTGAAGTACTGCTCTTGCGGCGGGGGAATGTTCACAGTGTTGAGGCCTTTCTCGGCGAGGGCGGCGGGAGGGGGTGAGCTTGAGGCGTGGCGGGTTTTCTGCGGCGACGTCTCACGGGGAATGGTCGGCGGCGGGGCTAGGAGGGTGTGGGAGTCGGAAGACACGTCGGTCACGGAGGTGAAGGGGTCCAGGTAGTGGTGTGGGAAGGCTTGGAGATGCTGGTGGTCTGGAGGCGGGAGGTCGTCCTGAAAAATCTGCAGCGGCGCCTGTCGACGCGTTGCAGCCATGGCGAGCACGACTCCAGGCGTCTGTGGAGTGTCTGTATATACACTGCGGGCGCTTTGACGCGTCAAATCGCGTGAGTTTTTGGATATCAGTGTGTGGGAGCTACAGAGCGCGGTGGGCGGTGCGGGAGATTGCGATGACGGCAGCCGAGGCGACGCGGTGAGGGCTGACCGCAATGGAATGTGGGTGCCGCGAGGAGAATGCTGGCAAAGTGGTCGTCGAGAGACAATGTACTCGGTAGATATCTATCTAGATAGTGGTAATGTGAGAAAGGAGGTGCTCGGGCTGGAGACTCGCAACCGTACCTGTGCTCCACAGGACAAGCAAGGCAGCGGAGAACTCGCTTGTGCGGCGCTAAGAGCAATCGTGACGAAGGCGCGATCGCCGGCTCGCTAGCTGAGGATCAGGCGGTGAGTGAGTAGGGCGAGGGGAAAGAGCGATGCAGGGTGTGTCCGTGTGAGGGAAGGAGCGCTCGAGAAGGGCAGAAGGCGCGATGAAGCAGTGGAGAAGGCGCGATGGAGGGAAGAAGAGAACGAGGAAGGCACTGGACCCCAAACAAAGCGAAGGAGCTGCTGGTGCTGTGAAGGTGAAGCGGAGTTTGGGTGGGCTGGCTGGCTGGCTGCAAGGGCAAGGGCGGACGAGATGCAACGAGTGAGTGGATGCCTTGGCGGCAAATGCAAGGCAGGCGCAAGAACCGGAGTGGGCAGCAGCAAGGCAGGAGGGGGAAGCGACGAATCAGCGTGGCCGTGCGCATCCAGGACGTTTCACGACCACAAGATATGTACAGTACATATTACACCATACGGAGTACTACTCAATACGAATGCTATCTATCTCCATGCTATTATTCACTATCTACATGAATACGCGTCCATGTATCTAACAAACCCATCCTCGAAACAGTGATTCTGCCTACAACACACAACCTTTGCACCGCCATGGTCCTCTCCACCATGAACCCATTCCACTCTACCGACTAACAACAACCAACATACTCCGTATACACGGACGAGAGTGTCCAGTGCCATCCCATCCAACTACCTTTTTTACTTCCGTTTGCCCCCTCAACCACCAATCCACAGCCTATCATTCCGAGCCTCCACGAACCATGCGCGGCGGTCATGCAGCTCAGCGCGGTTCATCCTGGCTGCCGCTGCGTACTCCACCAACCAAGCGACTCCACGCATCTCGCGCCACGCATCATAAACCATTCGCCATGGGACAATACGAACGCAGCGCTGCACAGTCAATCCGTCGCCCTGACTCCTCACCCGCGTTCGCAGTCTGTTCACGCATCCTCCATTGAAGTGTGCACTCGTCCATCGCCGTACTCCGTATATGTATGTTGTATCTGGACGACACGCAGCACGGCGAATAGAAGCGAGTCGCAGATTGACATCCTCTCGTCTGGTTTTGACACCCGTCACTGCATGCACGACGACCTGTACCTGCGTTTCCACACCTCTGGCCCTGTCCCGCCATGGCCATCCATCACCTGTGTCCCCAATCATTCTCTCACTCTCGCCGTCCCATGTGTGCCGTCGCTATCCTCTCTGCGCACTTGTCATCTGCGAGCAATTTGCAGTCCACGCCGGCTGATCCAGGTCGCCGGAGAATAGGCCGCCGACTAAGTTTGGAGATGCGGGGCACCCATCGAATTGCATCCGGACGATATGGATCATAAAAGCCATCAGCCTGCAAATCCGCTTGATCTCTTGAGTAATCATTACTGATCTACGGAGTATCTTGCTAGTATCTACCTACTAGTACTCGTCTGTACAATATCTCCCATCTACTAGATAGCCAATTCCCAAGGCCAAAAAAAGGCGACGGCAGTAAGGTGCCCGTGACCTCTCTCTCTCTCACGAAGCATTACCGTCGCCTCCTTTTCTCTGCACATTTCCTCGCATACCCGTACTATTTTAACATTGCATTCTAATCATCAACTCTATGTACCCAAGCACACGTGTATCCTACGTGCCTCATTCCGTCATCTCCCCAAAAGCACACCCCCGCCGTTGGATTGTGCTTGTCCTTGACTCATACATACCCGTAGACTCTACAATAATCTTCCGAGACCCGACACGCTTCCAGACCCATCAATTGCATGCACGGAACATTGAAGTGCAAAACTATCAAGCGATGACTAATTGGCTTCTGACTAACGTTGACTGGTGCCCCGGTGCATGTGCGCTCCTTCCCCGACTGGAAGCTTTTTATCAGCAAATTGCGGGGACAATGCTTCTTCTGCTTCTTACATCATCACTGCCTACCAACAAGCACCCAAGTATATTGGTGCTGCTATTATTATATAGTTGGTATAGTTATTATCATCGTCGTGAACAAGCTCTATCGAGGTTATGCGACGAATTCTCCTTTTTTGCGTGTTTGCATCGCCTATGCGCTTTATAGGGGATGTGTGGACGGTGCGGTTGGCGATGAGGTATGTACCTGAGTTAATAAGACAAGCGTGAGGGGGATCCGACTGTTTCCGAACGTTATATTTGCACATGCATACTTTAACTGCCTCAAGCACCTAAGTACTCAAGTATATATATATCTAACCTGTAGAGTACATGTACAATATTCCCTCCACCCTATTGATCCCGCCCTTATCGACCCGGAGATACATCTACACCTGAACAACACAGCATAGCACAGCATAGCATAACACACCCCACCACCACGTCAACCAGACACAAAACCAGCATGAAATCATACAATAATCAAATATATTCACGCGAATCAAGACCTCCCAATAGGGGGCAGGAACATCTATGAGGGGAAAGAACATCACGAACTCCTCCCCTCCCCTAACTACCCTCCGTACCTCCCCAATCCATTCGAACACATATAACCCATTCATCAGTGCATTCGAAAGAAACAACAAAACAGCCTGGAAAGGATTTGAAACCCTTTTTGACTTATTACCTTTCGTGCCTTCCAACCACCGAGTACAGACCAAACACTTTGACACTGTCATCTTACACCCCGTCCCTCAACACCCATCACCCAACGTCCATCCAACTATCTAATCGGCTAACAAACTGACTAACCAACTAGCTAGCTAACTACTTCCTAAGTAACTAACAAACTAACTAACCAACTAACCCCCTCTAAATCGCTTCAGCCTCACCTCTACCCCGCCTACCCCTCCACCCCTCACTAGCCTCAACCACGCAACCCCACACAGCCCGTCCGAGAAAGAACATGGGAGACAGTACTCCATAGATTAGAATCAACATCATTTGTTCGTTCGTGGCATGGAAAAAGTCAAGGTCGAGAATGAGATTACTCTATAGGGTATATATATATATATATATATATATATATATAACTAGAGAGAAATTGACAAGACTAATACTAATTTACTAGCTTTGGGTGTAAATACTGCATGTACATGTCTGACGGCTGAAATGCTCTCACTACTACCACTACTCCATACCATCATCCCTTGCGTCCCGCTACTGGGACCCTATCCATTCCAAAAAGCTACAAGTATCTACCATGTGGCTGGACGCTAGAATACAGCTCCGTTGCCAAAAACATGATACGTTTAATCTAGTCCCCCATGACGGTGGGTCGTTGTTCACCAAGGCATACAGCTGAGTCGACACCATGTATGTGTCGTCTCGTTCAAAGCCTGGATACGCTTCGGAGCACACGGGCGCTTGGACACCCACCTCGCCACAGTGTACTGGCGTTTTTTAGATCCGAGAAGTTTCCGCCATGCTACTTCGAATCTAGGATGGAGCTTTTTTGTCCCTTCACCTTTCGCGGGTGCCGATGTTCAGACCTGGTACGCCCTTCAGGCCCATCTTGCCAATCGTACGCTTTTCAATCATAGGAGGCTCAGCGCATCCCATAGCCTCCGCATAATCGTTGGCGACCTGAACAAGCGACCTGGGCTCGAGGTTCAGTTTCTTCATGTATGCCTTGTTGTAGCCGAGGAACGCCTGGTATGCCTTCGCCTTGGCCTCTTCTTCCACCGGAATAAACGCCTTCTCGACTGTCGGTTGATAGTTGGGGAGCTCTGCCATGATGTCGACGGGGTACGGCTTGATGGGTAGGCTCGGGTTAGTCTTTACGAAAAAGTTCTCATTCGAGAATAGTATTATGACTGCACGTCCGTCCTTGCCAGCACGGGCCGTGCGTCCCACACGGTGGATGTATTGCTCAGTGTTCATGGGAAGCCCGACTTGAACTACGAGACCGACGTTGGGAAAGTCCATACCCCGACCCACGACGTCAGAAGCAATCAGGATCCCACGTTTAGCATTCTTGAACATCTCCGTAGTCCGCGTGCGCGCATTTTGGCTCATCCTGCTGTGCAACTCTAGCACTTTGAATGCCGGGAGGGCTTCTTTGCACATATCATACAGTAGACCAACGCCGTTTGCAGTGGTGCCAAAGACGATGATCTTAAAGTCTTCAGGATTCGCATTGTATTCCTTGTCGATGACAGCGAGTAGAGCGGCAAAAGTCTGCGATACCGACCGAACATTTACAACAAACTGAGGGACACGATCAACGGTTGGAGATTCATTCGGATCCATGGTGGAGAGCGATGTGTATCCCGGAAAGAGAACGCCTTTTGCGACATCGTTGACCTTTTCCGGGAGCGTCGCAGAAAACAGCATCCCCTGCCACCCGTCACTCTTCGGGGGGAGGCGTCTCAAAATTTTGAAGACGGCCGGCGCGAAACCAGCGTCTAGCATGCGATCGGCCTCATCTAGGACAAGCGTCTTCAGGTGAGTAAACTTCTCCCGTACTTCCTCTTCCCCCAGCAGGTCATCCAGGCGGCCGGGTGTGGCCACCAGGATCGTCGGATCGCCATTGAGTAGCTTCCTCAGATAGACATCCCTCTTCGTGCCTCCAAACGCTGTGTGGCACTGGATTTTACGAGACATTTTAGCCGTGATTCCTTCAGCCTCTGCCGCGATTTGCAGAGCGAGTTCGCGCGTAGGACAAATGACGAGGATGCCGATTTTACCCTTGGGTGGGGCATTACCAGCGAGAATGCTTTGGAGGGCGGGAAGAAGAAAGGCGGCAGTCTTGCCGGTGCCGGTCTTTGCCTGCACGAGGCAGTCCGACGAAAACGAAGGCAGCTCGGTCAGGCATTTGCGCTGTACTGGCGACACTGGAGCAAAAAAAGTCAGCAACGCTTATCTAATGGGATATCGATGAGCAGTTTCCTGCAAACACGTACTGTACTCAAAGCCCATAGCGTTCAATCCTGCCAGCAGTTCGGCATGCAGAACACCCTCCATGGCAGAGTACGGCGTAAGCTTCTGTTCTGCGGCATTGGCGATGCTCTTTTTCTCGAGCGCCTGCTGTATGGGTGCTATCGGCTGTTCCTGCGCTCTCGTGTGCATCTTGTTGATAGTGCCTACAGTCTCAGGAATCTGGTAGGGCGCCGAAGACGGCTTGCGGCCTCTTCGACCGTGGCCTCCGCCCCTTCCTCTACGTCCTGACGGCTGGGACATTGTTGCAAGGGCGAGAAATGTATCCTTGCGGGCTTCCTGGAGTGTGAATCGTGAGTTGAGCGCGGTTGGTTGCTGTCCACGCGTTATGCGACCAGTCGTGAAGAAAGTAGCGGTTGACAGTGGAAACGGCCGTGGAAAAAAGCGGCGAGACAGTGGATTCATTAGTTAGCTATCTAGTACCTGCCAAGCGCAAATGTACAAATTGCTTTGAGAGAAAGGAGCGACGAAACTACCAGAAATCTACACTGCAGTGAAGTTGTAGAAAAAAAACTGAAAGGGGCAAAGATGTATCTAATAATTACCGTTTCATGGTTGACAGGCTAAGAAAAAGTAAAACACCAAAGCTTCTATGTAAATCATCCAAGCGTCGGTGAAAGGTTTCTCCGTCGTTATCTCCGGCCAAACACCTGCGCTCCTTTGATAGTTCCGACCAGCTGGAGAAGTTTATATCTTTACGTGTAGTAGATATTCACTCAATCAGCTCATAAGGGGCGATTAGCTGCGAAAGGAACGTCAATGCTGGTCTGTCATTTGCCTGCATGGCCGCACCTCTCATGATAGTATTTAAGTCTATCGTAGGAACCCCTCAAGTTGTCTACATCATAGATTCTATTCTGCCGAGTCTAAGGAAGTTGTCACGTCTTTTCCCTTGTCTCGTTTCCTCTCAGGCTCCAGTATCTCCCGATGCCGCCCAAGGAAAAGCCGCCAAGTCCGTGGCAAGATATCGTCAAGGAAGCCAATGATTATCGCGAGTCGACGATAGCCCAGCTGTCTCCTCCTGTGCCAGATGTACCTTCGGACCTACCAAATAACGTCACTGCTATCCCACGAAAGGTTCTAGAAGCAAGGGTTATCTCCATTACCAGTCTTCCCCCAGAAGAACTGGTCACGTTACTCGGTGTAGGCAAGCTCACGGCGACTGAGGTTACCAACGCCTATCTGCGGCATGCAGCAGTGGCCCAGAGGCTTGTCAACTGCGTCACCGAACTTCTCACTGAGCGGGCTCTGAAGCGGGCAGAAGACTTAGATGCATATTACCAAGAGCACGGCCGGCCAATTGGCCCACTCCATGGACTCCCAATCAGCGTCAAGGAACACGTCGGCTTCAAGGATCTGAGGTGCAGTACAGGCTACATCTCTCAGTGGGACCGAATTCCAGGAGAAGATGCACATATTCTCCAGATCCTGCAAGATGCAGGAGCCGTGTTTCACTGCCGTACAACCGAACCGCAGACAATGATGCACCTTGAGACGGATTCCAATCTTTGGGGAGTGACGAACAACCCTTATAACAGAACCCTTAGTTCGGGGGGTAGCTCGGGTGGAGAAGGTGCGCTTATCTCACTACATGGCTCTGCGTTAGGTATCGGGAGTGATGTTGGTGGATCCATACGCAATCCAGCTGCTAATTGCGGCATCTACGGTATTAAACCCACAGCGTTTCGCATACCTACAGATGGATGGGGGTATTCAATGGCTGGAGCCGATGCGATTGACTCAGTCTTGGGCCCACTGTCGACGTCGCTGTCTGGCTTGAAGCTGTTCATGAAGACTGCCATCAATGCGCAGTCTTGGTTGACCGAGCCAGCCATTATACCCATGCCGTGGAGGGACTACGCACTTCCCAAAGACCGACCTCTCAGGGTTGGAGTGTTGTGGGATGACGGCGTCGTTCGCCCGCATCCACCCATTACTCGTGCACTAAGAATGGTGACCGAGAAGCTCCAAGAAAACGGCATCGAAGTTGTCGACTTCGAGCCTCACCTTCACAACGAGGCGTGGGCCATTATTTCGTCGCTTTACTTTACCGACGGTGGGGAGTGGGACATTGAAGCTATCGATTACTCCGGCGAGCCGTGGATGCCGCTTTCCAAATGGATAATCAAGGAAAATCCGTGTGTCAAGAAGCTGTCTGTGGGCGAGATGTCGTACTGGCTTGAAGAGCGCGAGGCCTACCGCAAAGAATACGCCCTGCACTGGAACAAGTTCGAAGTGGATGTGTTGCTTAGCCCCGTGGGACCTGGAGTGGCTCCAAAGCACAACACGGCAAAGTATTGGTGCTACACTTCGCAATGGAATCTGCTTGATTACCCGGGCGTCGTATTTCCAGTCACCAAGGTCGACAAGGAGAAGGATCACTTGAAAGACGAAGGGAAGCCGTTGAGTGGACAAGATGCGACCAATAGAAAGTTGTGGGATGCGGAAGAGTTTCATGGTGTTCCGGTGGGTTTGCAATTGGTGGGCAGACGGTTCGATGACGAGAAGATACTCGCTCTTCTCGAGCACTTTACTACCTTGATAGGACTGCCTTTTGAGTCTTTTCTTTGATTACAACCTTATACGATCATGACGAGGCTGTCGCGTTTGAGACGAGTGCACGCGTATGATATCATAAAGTACGGAACCAATAATTGGAGAGAGGAAAAGATACGCTCGCGACACCATACAAAGTACAAGTCGATCGTATACAAAAAACACGTGGAATACGCCATCATTTATACGACCGTTCCTCAAGTAATAATACCCCAATCACATTTCCCGCACGCGCCATCATTCAATCTCACCAATCTATACCCAAAATAACCCAATCCCACACGCCACACCACACCACACCACAGCGCTCCCATCCGGACTTCACCCCAAACCGAACCCTTAACACCGCACACACTCCCCCACATGCAGCAAAAAGAAAAACATTGTAAAACAGTCTTGAAACGCATATGGAATAATGTACACTGTACGGAGTACATATATTCTTCACATAGGTAGGCAGCTCATCGGAGTTGGAGATTCACTGTTTTCAGGGGTAACTACAGTGCAGGGACGTGCAGGGTACCAGAATCCGCTTCTGTACGCGTGGGGACCTCCTTTTTCGCGCCATCGCATTTTGTCACCTTTGTATGCTAGGGGGGCGTCTTAAACTTGGACTGGCCGGGGTGAGGCGTTTGTGTGTATGTATGTAAGAGGGGGCTAGACGGGTCGCTTGTCATTAGGAGGTAGGTAGATGGTGTATTGGGTTGGCGTGGGTTGTATATATAAGGTTGAGCCTGTACGCCGCACCCTTAATATATTTGTTGGCTTGTTTGGACGCTGAGTGGATGTGAAGTACATACATGCGCTCACTCAGAAATCCATTTCTCCAGTGTACGAGCAACGAAGAAGACATACATACATCCATATCCACGACAATCGCGACAACGTCATCGTCCCTACGACTTACTACGAGGGAATAATCTACATATTCAATTCACACCATGGCGTCTACGAATTCGTTTCTTCCGGAACAGAAATCGCTTCTTCCTATCGCTGAGCCGTTGTCGTCGCTGTCAACGAGACCAGTGGTGCAAGACGAATGTCACGATGACAGGACAGAAGACCTCTCCGCAACCACCTTGACCTACACATCGCTCGCCCTCCTCCTCACGCTGCTCCTCTTCCTCAACGCCTTCCATCTCCTCCCACCTACCTCGCCTCTCTTCCCCTATACGGCGCTCGTTGCGTCCGGGATCCAAACATCGGCCTGGGCGTCTCTTCCTGCGCCTGTGGTTCTCTTCATCTACGCGCCGTATTTGGCGCGGCCTGGTCGCGTGACGCAGATGCGCCATTTGGTCTTCTTGTTCTATCTGGTTGGAACTGGGGTGGGAGGATTGATGTTTGGCTTCGACCTGAGGGAGGCTGTGGTTGCGTTGGGCAAGGTGTACAGAGCGTATGGGGTGTTTGGCTGAGTGAGAGGGAGCGTCGGGGGTGTGTCGGCTGGTCATCTATTCGTATGCGATCGATGTGGGCTAGCGCGGTGGCTAGGGGGGATTCATGCTGCGATAACGGCAAAAGAGACTGTGATCGATCATTCTTTTCCAATGTGACTCTTGATCTGTCTTTTCGTTTGGCTTTTGATCAATTGCTGGTGGGCCGGGCTTCGTGGCGTGTATATAAGTGGTTGAGGTATGTGCATCATGTTCTCTTGACGTTTGCTGTGCTTGCGCGCGCTGTCTTGGGCTGGCTGACTTCGTGGCTGCGTGGTGACGAGTTGCATCATTCTTCGCTTTTCATCACCGCTGCTTTCTTCCTTGAGCTTCAATTGTCTCGATTGGTGGGTTTGTTGGCTATTTGGGACGCTGTGGCTTACGTTGAAATAGCTAGAATGGCTGTCGTACGCCCCAATGCCCGTTTTCTCGCACGCACTCAGCGGGCATTAGCTTCGCAGGTCCGCTGCTATGCTGCCCCGGGCGAGGGCACGATACCTGCAGCAAAGAAGAAATACGTGCCGACGTCTGGTACATATCCGTTAGGATTCAGTGCCGGTAGTGCCCATGTCGGCGTCAAGCCTTCCAACACGAGATTCGACGATCTCGCCCTCATCGCGTCGGACTCGCCATGCTCGGGCGCAGCTGTCTTCACGACGAACAAGTTCCAGGCGGCGCCGGTGACAGTGAGCAGGCAGATGCTGAAGAAGCGGAAGGGAGATGGGATCAGGGCTGTAGTCGTCAACAGTGGCTGCGCGAACGCGGTGACCGGAAAGGGGGGAATTGAGGACGCTATACAGATTGGACAAGAGACGGATCAATGTTTCATCAAGGACAGCAATGGAGAGGATGATGGCCAAGGCAGTCGGAGTATCGTCATGAGCACTGGTGTCATCGGCCAACGACTTCCAATCCAAAAGATCATCTCCAAGCTACCATCAGCATATTACAATCTCGGCGGCTCACATGACCATTGGCTCAGTGCAGCCCGGGCAATTTGCACCACGGACACGTTCCCCAAACTCGTCTCGAAGACGTTCAGTCTACCCAATAGTGCCGAGCAATACCACATCGCAGGCATGACCAAGGGCGCGGGCATGATCCATCCCAACATGGCTACGCTTTTGGGCATAATATGCACCGATGCCCCCATCGCTCCCGAGCCCCTTCAGCAAGCACTCACGTCCGCCATCACCAAGTCTTTCAACAGCATCTCCATCGACGGTGACACATCTACCAATGACACTGTCGCTATTCTCGCGAACGGCGCTGCAGGAGGCAAAACTATCACTTCCACCACCTCCGAGGACTTCGCAGCCTTCCAAGAAACTCTGACCTCCTTCGCCATTGACCTCGCCAAACTCGTCGTACGTGACGGCGAAGGCGCCACAAAATTCGTCACCATTCGCGTCACAAACGCAAAATCATACAATGACGCTAAACGCGTCGGCTCAACGATTGCGCGCTCCCCTCTCGTCAAGACGGCTCTCTATGGAAAAGACGCCAACTGGGGTCGTGTTCTCTGCGCTACGGGTTATGCCGAGGGCGTCGAGGGCGTGGTCCCTGAGGAGACGAGCGTGAGCTTTGTGCCCGCGGATGGAAGCGAGGAGCTCAAGTTGTTGGTGAGGGGCGAGCCCGAGGTAGTGGATGAGAAGAGGGCAGCGAAGATTCTGGAGAGCGAGGATTTGGAGATTGTGGTGAAGCTGAGCGAGGGGGCCGGAGAGGAGGCTACGGTTTGGACCTGTGATTTTAGTCATGAGTATGTCACTATTAACGGGGATTACAGGACGTAAGATATATACATATATACATCCATGTGTATATACACCTCGGTATTCAACAATACCATCTACCACTCAAAGTTTACTCTCCTTCCTCACATCCCTCTTCTCGTACCTCTTGTTCCCCACCTCCTTCATCCACCTCTTCGACAAAACCAAACCCCCCCTCTCACTCTTCCCACTATCAAATCCCCTCCAAAACTCCTCGTCCCTCCTCCCCTCCTCCACCATCTCCCTTAAAAACCCCGCCACCACCTCCGCCGTCTCCCCCACCATCTCCAAAGGAAACATATGCCCTCCCCCCTCCACAACCTTCATCCCCACCGCCCCCGCCTCCACTCCCCCACTCGTCCGATTCTGCGTCCCAGTCACCCTCACATTGTCCTCCCGCGTCTCAGCCCTATTAACATACGACTTCCCACCATACACCCACAGCACCCGCGGCTGCAACATCGGAAGCAAAGAAACCGCAATCCCAGGTTCCCCCCTATGAAACTTAAACACAGCCTGCTCCTCAGTAAAATCCGCAGTAGTGCGACGCTCCGCTTCATCGAGCTCGCCACCCGGCGGCAAAGGTCGGAAGTTCGAGCGCAGGAACATCCACGCTTCTTGGTGCTTGGTCGTTGTTAGCGTTACGGAGCCTGGGGTTGCGTTTGGGTAGAGCAGCGTTGGGGTTGCGCGCAGGCCGTGCGTTAGGTAGCGGGATAAGGCGCGGGGGTCCCAGGTGGAGTAGAAGGGGTTTTTGAGGAGGGCTTCGTGGGCGGCGGCGGGGGAGGGCCAGAGGTCTGCGCGGTGGCTGGTTTGGCGGGAGGCGTTGGGGCCGGGGGGGTGGATGGTGCACATTACGGGGTCGAGGAGGAGGAGGCCGGTGAAGAGACGGGGGTGGGTGAAGGAGAGGTGGGTTCTGATTTGGTTATGTTAAGTTGGGGAGGGAAGGGAAGGGAAGGGGAGGACGTACAGTTGGGCGCAGCCGGCGCTATGGGCGATTCCTACTATTGGGGGAACCATGCGTTTGCGGAAGTAGTTGATCATGGATAGAAGATCGCGGGAATGATCAAAGTAATTTGCTGAAACGAAACTGTTAGCATTTGTTTTGTTTCCCTTCTCATTCGGTCATTCATTCGTTTGATCATTTCTGCAATATGTCTCGAATACCCCGGCCTACTACATAGTAGACCGTGGGTACACGGGGGAAGAACCACGAAGACATTTCGTGTCAGGTGATTAGGCGAATAGACGGGGAATGTGTGTGTGTGTGTAAGGTATGTAGTACGAAGTACTCCGTAGATATGTATGTTAGTACGGAGTACTATTATGTATAACTTACGATCATCCCCTTGCAACGCCTCGTTTAAAACCCCACTCGCGCCTTGATGCGAACTATCTGCGAACCAAATCGCACGGAGCAAACCTCCCATCTGGACCCTTAATTCCTCCCACACGGGCTCATACGCTTCCTACATCGCGCCGATCCGTTAGCGCCATGTATTCGGATCATCATACATGATACTCCGTACATTGAGAAATATAAAATATAGACTCTCTCTCTCTCTCTCTCTCTCCTCTGACGGGGATTCATGTATGATGGCGGTAATGTCTTGTACTTGCCTTGACGATTCCATTGGCATGCGCCGCAATAACAGTTACCGCGCCCTCCTTCACCTCCCCGGGTTCCTTGGGAATGTACTCTTTCACCGCGAGGCAGAGCTCTGCTGTGGCGTCGTGGGTTGCGTGGCGGTATCCTCGGATATGCTGGCAAGGGATAACGTGCTCCGTGATGGTGAAGCCAGACGCCATTGCAGTGGAACCGACTGGCTTTGTTTCCTGGGCAGACTTGGTTGGCGTTGGTGGCGTGTTGGCGTGTTGGCGTGATGGTGTGGTTTTGTCTGTGTTTGGTTGGGAGGGTGCATGTAGGGTGCATGTAGGGTGGGTGGTGTTGGTGTGATGTTTGGGGATTGCCGAGGTGAATTTTGTTGGTTGTTCGTATATGTAAGAGAGTGGGCTTACGGGTGGAGGCGTAGGGAGGTGGTGGGGGCAGGGGTGCTGAGGTGGGGACCAATGAGGGTGGGGTGAAGGAATAACACAGATACCGAATTGGGGGATTTGTGGGGGTGGATTTGGGATGGGATTGAATCGTTTGATGGAGTTGATCTTTTGGATAGCGGTACAAATAGTACGGAGCATGGTTCGAGCAATCTTTGCAATCAAGTGTCATGTGTAGATATAAGAGAGGTTGATCGTCTTCTATCATCGTTTGGCTTCATCAAATGAGGAATTCTCCTTATTTCTGAATGCAGATGTGAACGTGTGGATACATAGTCCAGACATACGACAAGCCATTACATGTGTGCCAAACGTATGGAACAAGATATCAGCAGGGTGGAAAGAAGTCACTGGACGCATATGTTGTAGGCAACGTATCAGATATTGAAGCCATTCCGTATTATCTTTTACACAGTCCTCTCCAAAACCATCTCTTCTCCGGTTTCAACGACTTATATAGTGGTTTTGTTCATTTTTTCCATCATCTCATAGAGTGACCATGTCTCCCCAGTAAATAGGCCGACTGCATCAGATGCATTCATCCATGGATTCCCATGCTCTATTCTGGCAGAAGACTGCTTGAAGTCGGCAAAATCCGGATCGACTTCTTCAAGAAGAGCTTGGAAAATGTCTTCTTCGAAGAAGTCATCAGTGACAAAGTCGGGCGCCGGTGTATCCTCCAATTCAAGCCCTGACAAGGCATCTTCGATACTAACGCCGATCTTTGTTGCTCCAACATCTCGAGGCTTGACTTCCCCTTCGTAAGCGCTCTTCATCATCTTTTTATATCCGTTATCGATGCTTTCATCGGCAGCTCGCTTCTTCATGCGCTCCACCGTCGACTCTCCAATCCCATTGATCTCCGCCGTCCACTGCACAGCCAAGACGGGGGCAGTCTTGACATCAAAGAATTGTGGGCACAAACGAGAACTCTCAATGTAGTTCTCGAGCGGAAATGGCGGGGGTTCGGCGTTCTCCATCATCTTCGTCAAAGCCTTGCTCAGCTTCACTATCCGTGAGCTTGTGAACCATATTAGGTCATACTTTCCCTTATGCCATTCCACCAAGAACTTCTCTCGATCAGTTTTATCTTCGCACTTCATTGCGCCTTCCCACCATGCATTGATGAACATCTTGCAGAACGGGAAACAGTCTACGGAGGCACCCCAGCTCTCTGGACCATCGCTGATGAGAATGATCAGCATGATGAGGAGGTTGAATTTGATTTGGCGATGAGATCGGGAGAATGAATGACCGACATCGGTCTCGAGGAACCAGATGGCGCTGGAGGTTTCGAAGGGCGCAGGCGATGGCATAGCGAGAAAATTCTGAGCAGCCAGCTTGTTGTAATGCTTGAAAAGGAATTCGTAATCGTATTCCTTTGGGAAGCCATAAATCTTGAATTTATCACCGACATCAGAGACGAAAAGCTTGTCTATCTCATTGTAGAATTCGTTGATTGTGGGGATGCCCTGAAGAAAGACACGTCTGGGGATTGGCTTCAACTTTGTACGGAGATTGACGACGGCCTGTTTGTGGAGCTGCGGAACCTGTTGACGCGACATCTTGACGGCGACAATGGCCTTGCTTTTGGAAACCGGAAGAGAAGGGAGGATCTGCGGCCGAAAAAGAAAGTATATAGTGGAGTTGGTGTATTGTTAGGCGGTGGCGGGGGAGAAGTTCTGCTATGGGTCACTGACAAATTTTAGGCAGAAGAAAACGGCTATAGAATATTCCTGCCTGTAGAAAGCGGTGTGGGATCAAAAAAGAACTGACGTCACTGCTCCGTTTGCATTTTTGTGTTCTCATCTAGTGTGCCGCCTGCTTGTCACTTAATTCTGCCATTTGCGTACTACCTCAGAGCAGTGAGGTTTTGGGAAACATTTCCAATGTGAGGACTCTACAAAACCCATCGTAAGTAGATCAGTACTTTGTTATTTGTCTCAATATAAGTTTCGAATGAAGTGCTATATTATAGGGTGACGCGTCCGTACGTTCATACCGACGATTTATGTCCAAAGTCTTTGACAAAAGGTATCCAAGGTAGCTTCAGCTCGTAATACAACATGAAGATGATGAAACTTGAACAAACTAACATAACTTATCACTGTGTTTCCCTACGCCTAAAGCGTCATTGATTCCCGATGTCTAGGCGGGGGACGGGTGAGTTCCCAGTAGCTGCATTGTAGAATCCAACTCCAAAAGTCCCATACAACCCTATACAAAAGAATGCACACGCGTTTAATAGTTAGTAGAGGGGGCAACTACCCTGCTCCTCGAATTTGGCGCGCTCAAAATGTGAAGTTGCGCAACAGACTCCGTTTGCCAGCACGCGTCACGCATCTCCCACAAGCAACCTCACATTAACAACTTTCAATCAAAGACCTATCCTACGAGTATATAAGTTATTTAATTGGAGATATCTTTGCGAAGTTGAGTGGTCTGTATAGCCGATTGTCAGACTCTGGTTAAACATCAAACCCCGACTGAGCACAAACACTTCAAACAAACTCAATAACATCGTCAGTTCGAACCTGGCCCCTTCGAAATCGTATCCCTATACATGGAGAAGCTCTTTTTTTTTAGCGATTTTTATGCACCAAAAACAAGTTGTTTTTTGGAGCTAGAGAAAATACCTAGTTGATTTGTAAAGCGTAGAGGAAAAGGTGCACATATGTCCAGTCACGTGATTTAGTGAGTGGTCAAAGGTCGGGTGATACAAAGGATGGCATCGGTATCAAAAGCTCAGATTGAGGCTCGGGCTTAAAGAGAATAGATGAAGGGCAGTTTCCCATAAAGAAGACTTCATCCGCCACTCTATTCCAATCTACTTGTTCCTGGGTCACCTCCGAATCCTGTCAATGTATGAAAATTATAGTTCTACTTAGAACAGCCGAAGTGCATTCTTTTAAACACTATAAAGCGTGATTGACTCACGTCTCTTGCAATTAGTGGATATTATGACTCTCTCTATGACACACCTCAAGCCGGCGTCCTACACGCTTCATAAGGCGAAGTCACAAGTATGACTGTTTATTGTATATAAAAGACGACCTCCATAGACGCGGGTATGCTTCTTTATCTACTTACCCAAACACCCAAATTCAGACTTTTCAAATAGCAGACTAAATTTTGTACACCAACATCTCGAATTTTCTGAAAAACCAAGTAAATCCACCATGTCAGAAGGCGACCGGTCCCCAGCTCTTGAACTCAGCATCGAATTCGAATCCAAATTGTCTGGCGACCTAGCGCAGGCCCTAGAAACCAAACTGGAGACAGAAGACGCAGCTAAGAAAGAGAAGCTTCTCAAATTCTGGGAATCGAGCTACATCGTTCGGCCCAACGAGAAATTCACACCGGAACGAAAGGAAAAGGAAGAAGAAACGATCAAGGCTCTATACGAAGACCTTTTTCAAGTTCTCGATCTGAATCGCAAACAGGCCTTTGAAGATGTGGCTGAGGATGCGGAAGCATGGAGCTTAGATTTGAATGCCCAGGAGAAAGATCGCTGGCTTGGGATGTTGGTGGGGCTGGCTGTGCGCTGGGGAATTTCTCAGAAGGAGGTCTGGGATCTTGTTTCGAAGGACGTGAGTGGTGACACGAAGGCTGCGTTTTACGAGTGGTGGACGAAGCATGAGAGTATGCGTGCGGCGATGGAGAAAGCTGAGGAGAAGGACAAGGAGGAGGCTTTGAGGAGTGGACCCCAACGTCTCCCTTCTGCGTGAGATTCTGGTGGAATTGGATGTGTATCCTGAGCCTGGTGACTGAGGGTTTACTTTTGCTTTTGTAATAGTAATGGCTTCATGAATATGCTAGCTGTTTTACAGCTACGAGATTTATGACGCGTACTGTAGTGGATTCGGCACTTACTCAGTCTGAGAGCAGGGCTTTGTTTTAGAATCAATATAACTTTAACGAGTTTGAAGTCTTTCAATATGTAAAAATTGCATTGACTGTTCTCTGATAATCCCCACAATATCCAAGTGTTACCGTGCGAATCATCTTGCAAAACGGTCACATGTCACATCATCTTTGGTTGAAACGAGTTGGAAAATGACTCAAGATATGACTCAAATTAACACAAGTAGATTTGACTCATTTAAAGACCTTGTGTACTAAATACTACTTATAAGTATATACCCACCCACCCACCATACTTCATATTGAAGTGTTGAACTTTACCTAAGACAACGCGAGACCCCATGAGTACAGAATCTTACTCTCTTCTATACGTTTCATAATAATCTCTGAACATGGACTGCCTACCGAGTAGAACACCCGGTGCTTCAAACTCCACGAGCTCCCCCTTGTCCAACACGGCTATGCGATCACAATCCAGGATTGTGTCCAAGCGATGGGCGATAGTGATGACGGTAACGCCCTTAAGTTCCCTATTCAAAAACTTCACGTACTCTCTTTTCGGTCTCAATATCGATGCTGGGATTCAAGTTAGCGCTGACAGTCAATGTAGCGCCAGCAATTGGCTGAGATGGAAGAAATAAAGGTGGAAAAAGGTATATCGAATATACATACTTGCTTGTCGCTTCATCTGGAACAACGATCTTACTGGCTTTCAATAGCGTTCTCGCAAGGCAGAAAAGTTGTTCCTCTCCCCGACTCAAGGTATCCTCTGCTATATTGATGCCGAGACCGCCCTTATTTTCGATTGCTGCCTTTAGGTGCACAAGTGAAAGAATGCACCACATCTCATCGTCAGAAGCTCGGCCGGTATGGTCGGCGTTGGTACGAACACTGTCGGACATAAAGTACGGCTCTTGTGGGGTGGCATTGAGAGCACTCCGAACGCGATGTGGCGAAATGGTAGAGGTGTCAATACCGTCGATGAGAACGTCACCGCTACTGATCGTGATCATGTGGGGGAGAGAGAGCATGAACGATGTTTTCCCACTACAGATGGCCACTGTTAGTACATCGATTCAAGGAATACAAAGCGAAGCAGGTGTCTTACCTGCCAGTCCTTCCACAAACGCCAATCTTCTCACCGGCCTTGATATCCATAGTCAGACTGCGTAAATCACGTATCGCACCATCTCTATACGTGGCTTCCAGTTGCCGAATTTCGATGCGCCCTTTCTCAGGCCACCATGAAGGCGGCTCTTACTCGTTCCTAGTAAGCTCGGATGGGGTCTCATCTTCAAACGACTTGACTCGCTCAAACGAAGCGATACTAGTCTCTAATTGCGTCCAAGTCATCACCAAAATCAACATGAGCTAACTCAAATTGATCATGTTGCTTAAAGCAACACCCACGAAACCGGGGCTGATCTTCTCGCGAAGGCCAACAACGAGACCGACAATGAACTCATACAAGTCGTTTTGAAGGACTTTGACCCAATATTTGATCGTTACGACAATTCCGACGAGAAAACCGACGGTATTCCACAGTCTTTTATCGCAAGCGATATGAAGCGGCCAGTAATTTTGGGCACAATTACCATCAGCTTTACCCTGATCCATCACAGTAACAACAACAACCACATCCTAATTTTATTCATCTCCCACGCCCAATACGATGGCATGAGCGTAGGCAACATCCTCCAAGATATAAAGCGCGCCTATACCAACAAACCTACTCCACCCCCTTCCCACACTACCTCCACGCTCTCACCTCCCAAAGCATCAACGAAGCCACCACCTTTGGGAAAGCCCAACTCCACAGGTCCCAAATAACCAATATAATCGCCCACCCAACCCCACACCACAAAAAATCCAATGAACAAAATCGAAAGCTGCACAATATCAGTCCCCCCATCAACAGCCGCAACCATCACCTTCGCCGCCATTGCAAAAGCCGCCTGGGCACTAACCCTCTCCCAACCCTTCTCAAAAAAGGACATTATTTTCAGTCAAAATACTTCCGGTCGGAACGCCCCAACCTCCAACGTCGAATCCATCGTCGGACCCCCTCCGCTACGTCCAAGAGCAGTATCTCGCAAGCATGCCGTACGAGGCCCTCGACATGAATCGTATTGTGAGGGAATACGACGATTGGCCTAGCTGGTCTCGATACAGTTCTATCCTTCAACACACCAATATTGGCAATTTCTTTTGCGAAAAGGAGGATGTTGCGTCGCAGAGTGGGGGTATGACGGGGTGGAGTCCACCTCATGATGTGGATGATTTATGGGTTTGGACGGCGCTGGTACCGAGAAGGGTGCGGGAATGTTCGGTTCATGTGACATTCTCGGAAGGTGGTGTTGGAGCGGATGTGGCTGGGTTTATGTTGGATTTGATGTGTTGGAGTGTTGATGTTTTGACGACTTCTTCGGATGAACGCGTTTGTACGGCGCCTTCTGTTGAACCGTCTTTTGTACTTCCACTTGATGGAAACGGAGATATTGGATGAGATGGTAGCGGTGTTGGTCAGATGTATTCGTGTGGTAAGGAAGCTCTTGTCAAGGCGAGGGATGTTGTGTAAAGAGAATGAAAAGAAGTGTTTGGAATCGAGAATCTTTAATTGTCGCGTATATGTACCTCAAGATCCTTGGATCTTGTAGGGTACGAGCCCTTTGCTGTCATATTAATTGAATGATTCTGTCCACTTCTGGGAGTTACGAGGCGATATGATGGCAGCTGTGCACTTAAAGGACATTTATAGAAGGGAGCTGGGAGTCCCTTCAGAGTGCACTGAAGGAATGTCACCGGTCTTCAGAAGAAGTGATCGACCACTAAAGTCTCTCGAGCGCCTGTCCAAGTGCCGAACTTCTGTTGCAGATTCTGGTGTCGGACTAAGGATCTCATCCATGTACTCTTGCCCGAGCCCGGTTTCCCTCGATCCAGAAAATATCCTTGCCAGCATCAGGATATTGCAACCATTGCTGAGTTATATAATGGTAATATGTGTCATGATTAAGAGTGCCGAGTTGCTCACCGGCAAGAATCCAGTTAAAGATTTTGCAGTGTAGTTCCTTGACTGAATCATCACGGTCCCGTACCTCCTTGAAGTAAATGACTCGAAGAGAGTTTTTTTGAATGTCAATCGGCTTTTGATTTTGAAAGTATATGTCCACGGCTTTGAGTAAATTCTTGTTGATCTTCTGTGTCGTATCCAACTGGTTCAACATGGTCTGTAGAGCCCTCATGTCGTGCAACATGCGCGAATCGGCGCCCTCGCTTTAGACACATAAATCGTTCCGCTTGGAGTGTACGTGAGGATGCCCTGGGTTTCTTTCGCCAACGCAGACGCTGATTTCCTGATTTCGTTGAGAATGCTTAGAATGTTTCGTTCCATGTCGACTAGTTGAATGATGTTCGTAACTAGGCCGATGGCTGTGACGGACTACATGGCGAAGACGAGACTATCAATAGCGATTCACATGTCCAAATGAAAGGACGAGAGGAGCTAATATCGCTCTTGTATCTCTTCGCACAAGAGGACAGATGGGCCTATATAGTTGGGAGCTCCACAGAATTCCGCACGTATGGCTCTTTCTGTCTTTGTGGGGTCATACTTCGTGCCTCATGGCGCTCTGTCCTGACTCTGAGACGCACGGCAGCCTTGGGACGAGATTTGATTAAGAAAGATATCGAAGTCAAGAAGTTAGAAGAATAGGGAGGAGAGGACGAGAAGAAGGAGAAGAAAAAGAGGAAGAAGGAGATCGCAACTCACAGCCAAAGACACGCTACCGCACGAAGCGTCGAGGCTTCCGAGAACGAGACGAAAAAAGTACTTAGGTAGGAAAAGTAACAGACAAGGAAATCGCCAAGATTAAAAAGAAAAAGGGGGGGTATTTAAATCGCTTCATTCACTCCCCTACCTATACCTATATACCGTACCCGTCACTGAAGACGCCTTTTGCAGACCGAAGTCGATGTAGGGGGGGGGGGGGGAGGGATATCGTGCACACTTCACAAACGCCTGCAATGCAAATCTGCCTCTATCAACGAACGCGCAAATTCTCCCGTTCTATTAAAATCTACACCACCGTCAGTAACTTAGCTTCACTCCACTCCACTTCATCTACGAGGAGAGATTGTGATGAGAAAAAAGAGGTCACTTACCGTATCTCGTAATTGCCCGCCTTGGTCATGTACCGTACCCACTTCACACTACTGTAATTGCTCTTTTCAAAAACTTTTAAGTATCGGACCAGCAGACCCGAGCTCGTGAACATGAGCAACGAAAAGCTCAGGTTCAGCGGCGGTCTTGACCACGCCTTTTGATTTGTCATGCTGGTCAGGCTGGCTTCGGCGCTAAGCACAAATTCGCTTTGGCCTGTAAAGCGCGGAATTTTCCATACGATGTTGTTGTGCTCAGGTTCGTACTTTGCCTTGCCTTGTGAGGTTCGCTCCGTGATGCGGGCTGTGTTGAGGGGCGTGGGTATTCGTACGACGACGTTTGTGGCAAAGAGTTTGGAGCCATAGTTTGCGCGGATGGCGATACTGTATTCTACTTTTGTCTTTCCGACTTCGTTGACGATGGCATGGACCTTGAATGGCAGGTTTACGTTCTCTGTTGCGCGGTATCTCATCAATTCAAACTCTCCGTCAGGCGGAATGAATGAAATGATCCTGTCCGTATCGAACTTTCCTAGCTTTACACACTGGTGGAATTGGCAGTCCTCCAGTGTCACACTCCCTGCTGCTGCTCTCGTGGCTTTTGCACCCGCCCTATTTCCCGAAGGCCCTTGCAAATTGTCTTCGCCCAGCGTTAACCGATCGTTGAGGCCGAACTTGCACTCTGGTGTCCCGGAAAGATATGCGCGCATAATGATCCGGCCGTTGACGTCGGCTCGCAGCACAGTGCCTGTGGCAGACATCAGGAGGTTGACCTCTTCGATCACATCGACGAACGCTTCGTTTTTGCGGTACTTGATGTCGGCTCTCCGCCACGAGAGGGCGCCAGTAGCCTGCATTGTGATCTTTGAAGAATCCTCCTACAGCGAAATTAGCAATTGCTCCCACCCATGGCCATGCAACGTACCATCGCCCTTTCCGACTTCACCCCCTCAGTCGTGATATACATCTTCAGCGTATCTGTCTCGGTATTTTGTGGGTACCCATAGTCCAATATTTCATCCAACAGCTCATATACCAGCACAAAGTTGTTCTTGACCGCCTCTTCATCGAACTTGCCAAAGTAGGCCGTCCCCAGTCCAATCAAGCGGTATATGAATTCGAACACCAACGCGGCATTCGCATTACTCTTAGTAACGGCAACAAGATAGATATTCTCATGCTTGACATGACTGAACGTCGTGGAGCCGAGCGTAAGGATAGGCGAGCGCACTTGAGCATTCGATATAACTTGGATACGGAAGACGTCGGCGAGGCGGGGGCGGCAATCGTTGCGGAAAGCTCGGAAGATAAGGTTCTCGCCCTTTTGATTGAAGATGAGGATGCCGGAGAGCATGGTGGGGGCCGTTTGGAGGGTCAGAAGGGGCGGTAGAGGGAGTGTTAGCGTCTTTGCGGCCTTGTGAAGCTTGACCGCGGTTGCGTTGCGGGATGCATCTCGAAGCTCGTGCACGGACCATAACTATGTTTATGTGTGCCAAGCTGCCTCCACCACCCGCATCCCCACGGCACCGCCCTTTTATCTGTGACTACTCACCCTCTCTCGGACCGCTTAAATGGCCAGTTGGTGTCGATGCGGGCTTCAATGATGGAGTAGCGGTTCCCAATTATGCAAGCTACGTGCTACCTTGTGGCCGAAACAGGTCACGTGTTGCTCAGGAGCTACCACTTCCAAAGATTTGACCACTACAAATACGATCTGGTACTGTACTCGTATTTCTTGGACGAATTTTAGAAATAACTTTGGAGCGTTCAGGTGCCAGGGAATCAGCTAGAAATGTGTTGATGATTGCTATTTGGGCAATGGCAATACTTGCAGGTACGTTTGTGAATGAACAAATAGTGTAGTCAGTGAGCAGCTAGTACGCAGTATACCGTACTTAAGGTACCTGTCTTCCGCTGGCTATTGACTCTCCTAACACAATAGATTTTCTCTAGTTGATAAGAGCTACTGACTACCTCAGTAGTAAGGTCAGTGCGATCACTGTCCAAAGCAAAATCTTTCACTAGTCTGCAACCCCCCCTCGTACTGCTTGGTTTCCACCCAATGCGATGTTCCCGAGCCGCTTTTCGGGGGTCCTTGACCGCAGGTTGCGAGATTTCAGCCAGTGCTCGTCAAATCTATGGGCCAGGTCCAACAGGTTTAAGAACATCAGTCGAAAGGTTGAGAGATACAAGTTTTCCCTTGGGAAAAAGATCAGCAATACAAAAAGTAAGCAATTTAGGATTCAAATTAGATTCAAGAAATGTCCTACTGAGTCGGGTTTCGCCATTTGCTGAGTTAAATGAACCCAAATACATTGTAGCTTTCTTATTCAATTATATTTGTCAGTGATCGTTGACTAGCCAAGTTCTCAATATATTCCCCGTTAGCCAGCTTGATCTCCAAATCAGTCTCAGTATCCCAATTGATGCTCGTGCACTCCTTCAGTCTATCCATCTCTTTTGTATAGCTATCTGCCTGTCCTTCTCGCCGTGTGACCATCGTCATGTCGTATCCAAAGCGGCTTGTTGTTCCACACTGGGTACCTGCGGCTCTGAAAAGAATATCCTGAAGGGCAATAGTATAAGACATCGATTCTGCCCTACCCTGACTTGTTGCTACCCTGCGGAGTACGACGGGAACATTTCTGGAAGCGATGTCGTTTGCAGTAAAGCTCTGGAGCTGTACACGAAATCGAACTGTATGGTGCCGTCGCAACCGAAGCAGAATATTCTCGAGGAAGAGACAAAATTTGAGCCATTCTGATGACGATGGATTCGAGAATGTGCCATTTCCTGGGCGGTGCAACGTATTTTGATAAGTACTTCGAGTATTGCGTATGACCCATGGCGCAACCTTGTTGCTCTCTTTCGCTGGGTCGTGCGTTTTGAGCCAATGTATGTCGAAGACACGAGCCATGACGAGGATTTCGTAAAGCGCGGACCGATGACCAAACTCCACAAGGCCATGAATTATAATAATAGGTGGATGATTCTCGTTCGTAAACTCCACTTCCTCGCGGATCTCGGCCGACATTTCTTTGGAGATGAGGAGTGGTTCGGCTGGCATAACATATCGCGGCCAGTGAACACCCCAGTCTTGTGCAAGCATAGGAGCAGGTATTAGCTTAGGAACATAAGAGAATACTTCTTTTCGAATCTCGAGTGGTAGTTTAGAAAGAGTACCCAAGCCGCTCGGAAACGCTGCGTTGCTGTGGGTGGGAGGATAATTCATGACCAGCTTAGGATTCGACAGATGCTGACTTGTTGGGAAGATATAGTTGTGGTGGTTCTGCTTTTTGTGTTTCACTAGCAAAGATGTGGGATTCATATACTGAGAAACTGTTGAAGTCTCAAGTGGGTAAACAATGAATTATATGTCATGATTGCGGACACGTGCTCTGGCCGTACACCTTCACATCGCAATTATGTAGGCAAATTTTCACCTTTCTATATTGAGTAAATTCTGAAAGAAAGAGCTTAGTGCCATCTGGTGGGAGTTTACCCATATCTGTGGTTATAGACTTTCGTACTGTGGTAGTAGATCGCTCTCACCTGCACTGCTACTATAACTACTACTACTTAGCCTGCCAGCGTGGAAAGATATGGAGTATATGCCCGAATCTTACCTCTATACCAACCCAACAAATGTTTTAAACATCGCTTTTGTCACGTGTGGTTTGTGGTTTGGTAAATCAGCTTGTTGAGCAATCGGTTTGGTATACACCAAACGGCGGAGTTGACTCTGGAGACATAAGCCAGAGATTTCTGCTCGTAGATAGCCTCAGAACATTACAGCAATACAGCGAGATACCAGTTACTCAGTTGCTTGGATTGTCGTGATACACCTCATCCATGATAGCTTTCTGTCTATTTCGTTTTGCACAACTGGATTAGTTTCAACACAGCTATTCATGAACGTGACTATGGCGGGTTATCAGTCCCAATTTCAACATTTTGACTTACCAAGACTTTGGCGGCACTCGATCTCCAATAGCAAAATGTGTTAAAACTAGTAGAAGTAGTTCTTTCATTGATAATAGATTCTTCGATGAAAACGTATAAGCAATAACGGCGAACAGCGGATTGTATAGTTGTCACGGGTAGATGATTTACGAAAGAAAAGGCTCGAAATAGGAAATACAGGTAGAAGATTGGTCATAACGGCGTTTTGAGTTGATTGATCCTTTCTAGATCCTTTTTTCCTAATGCATCCTTTAAAGACTGATTACTCCTAGACAGGTTTTGAGTAGAAAAAGAAGCTCCATATTCCCATAGAATTTCAAACAGTGCATCTGCTTCCTCAATATCAAGAGAATCCTAGCATGAGGTTCTATTCTCAGATAAGTCGAATGCTACTTACGAGCTCTCAACATAATTCGCCGCCTTCTCATGCCGGATCGCTTCATGTCTCCACTTGATCTTGAACTCCTTTTCTACCTTCAATTGTTCCACCCACTCCTCTATACCCTCTCTCTCAATACCAAGTCTAACCGCAATCCGTATCAAGTCGTCTGTCAACATACTATGCTGGCCGATTGTAACATTATCATCAATTCCAGGGAATCCCCGCCGGACCGAATTCTCCAAGTCCTTGTCACCAATGACGCCAAGATACTTCTGCACAGATTCACGGCATACCTTGTCTTACTTCTGTTGAAGCACGCGGTTGGGTGAATCCGAGGGAGACCGCTCAGGGAGCACCCAAAGTCGAAGTACGGACTCTCAAACGCGAAGAAATCTGTCCAGATGATGATAACTCTTCGAATACGCCGAATCGAGGACTAAGTCATAGAATCGGTGCCAGGTGGTAAATACTTGCTTTTTAGCGTACTGGCGAACAGTTGTCAGAGTTTCCGTGGCCGACTCGATCTTGTGCTGCGTCTGCATGCAAATAGCAATACGGAAGAACAGGAAAATCCATGCCGTTCTTGCTCCCCCATACATAGTAGACTCAGTTCTTCAAGGATAGACCGTTCTGCGCTTCACCCTCAAAAAGTGAGTTTGTAAAGCCGTTCCATCTCCTCCAAGATATGCGAGATCCTCGTGCAATTGATTGAATGCTTCCGTAAGTTTAGAATTTGAAGGTAAGGCTGTGTTTGTCGAAACTCCGGGTACGCATCGGAAGAGCGCGTAGAGCAGGAGTTTGCGGCGTCTGTTTAGCGGTTGTTGTATTTCCAAATGAATGAAGTCGTCAGTCGGTTCCATGATGTTGCGTGGCTTTGATTCAAGTGGGGTTGATTTTTGTTGTAGTTTTGGGTTGGAAAGTATTGTGGTGAGGATTGATATGATCTTGGTTGAGCAATATAATCAGGATAGTGGTGGGCGATCAAAAGTAGAACGTGACATGTATCACGGAAAGTGAAGGATCTCCTGGACAACAAATCTATAATTGGAGATTGATACTTTTCACGCATTCACACACTATGACTCGGATCAATGCTTTCGTTTTTTCCTGAATACTAAGTGATATAGCCGTATATCTCTAGGCTTACACTCACTGACCTTATCTACTCTCTTGATTCCAAATCTTCTACTCTGAAGCTCTTAAGTAGTCGACTTTGAGATTCATTCTCTTACATTGGGGTATCCTTCTAAGCATTATGATGTATTAGATCTTGTTATATGACGAGATTAAGGTGAAAGACTATATATCGGGGAACTGCTGAACTCAGTAATAGAGCGGGTAGATGGATTATATGGTTATTCTATAGATGTTGTAGGATTTGGGAGTTTTACTATACAAAGTACCATTGGTAGTTGGATCATGTGATGGCCAAGTGACCCTGCTTTTTCCCTGTGATACACAGTGATCATACGTGACCAACAAACGAGTAAGTCACCGTAATTTCCTGCACGCGTGATATTCTAAACGGGTTTCAGACGCGCTCCAGCGACTGTAGCAAGCATTACATAATTGCATTCTAGAATAAAGGAGACGTTATCATCAACTTGGATAAGCATCAGTGCTAGGTCAACCTAGACGGATGCATGCTGTATGGTGTAAGTACCTTTTAAACATATCCAGAATATACTATAAACATGTCTATGCAAAATATCGGTGCTCACGGTGCCCCCATCACATACGTGTAGGAAATACACGAGGACACCAAGTCAAATAAGCCTGAGGGCGGCGCCATGAGGGCGAAAATCCTCAATGCTAGTGGTAGGAATATGATTTGTAACATATCCCTAATATTGCAGAAGTCTATTTCCTATTCGTTAGAATACGTTTTTCACCTGTTCCAGGTTTCTTCGTGAACATCATGCGGCACAATCACCCGGAGGAAGTCGCCCTTGGACAACCAGATCATACAGGTTAATAACTCAATTTCTCCATACATAGGTAATCTTACTACAATTCAGCTATTCATTTAGGTTTTCTCACATCCGTGATAACCTTACACGGAGTTCTATCCTCGCCGTCATTTCTACAGCCTCCCCGTATAATGTGTCAACAATGGTCCAGCCAGATAAATGGGCGGTAGCAAGAACCAACAGTGGACCAATGTACTGTTGTACTTCAGCTCGGCGACAGTAGTTATCAACAACAGCCGTAGCAAAAGAAAGCCACGAGTGATACGATCAAAGCATTAAGATCTTGTAGTCTCTCTCCATGGAAACCCGTACACAGACTGATTCCAAAGATGCTCCGCACAGAAACATAATAAATCTACAAACCCCGCAGATCCCACAAGAACCGAAATGATAGAAAAGACATCGATGTGATATCTCTACAATAAATGCTAGATTAAAGATACACCACACAACCAACCATCTACTCTCCTCCACTCACACCAACACCACCCCCCCTCTCCGCCCAATCAACCCACCGCTTGATAACCTCATCCACACCCTTAACCCCATCACTACTTGCCTCCACCTCAAACCACTCCCGATGCTCCTTCCCACAAGCCTCGCACTTCTTCATAACGCGCTTGGCGCCCAACTCTAGATGAATCAAGCGCTCCACACGATGCGCATGCGGGACTTTTCTTACACCCGCTGAAACGTGTCGGCCGGGGTCAGCCGGCCGCTGGTTGTTATATGACTGCTGGCGGGAGTTCGCAGGCGAAGCGTTTGGCGAGGGAGTCGGCGACGGTGACGGCGTAGAGGGAACATAAGGGTAATACCGTACGAGAGACAGACTGTAGCCGCACTGGCGCGTCCATTCGTTCATGCGGCGGGTAACGTTGTTCGCGCGGCCGATTTTGAGCAAGATTGTTGAGGTTGATGGGGGAGAGGGTGTGGTGTTTGAGGTGGAGCGTGGGCGGGTTGATGGGTCTGGGCGTGGGCGCGAGGGGTGCTTTACGGAGTATTGGCGTAAGACGTCTGAGGTGCGGCGGCTTTGTTCGGGTCGGGATGGTGGGGCGAGGAGGGTTGAGGCGGTTGAGGATGGGGCCGGGCCGAGCGATTCGGGTGTGAGCCAGAAGATGTAGATGTAGCCATCCTCGTCGGATTGTGATATGGGCTTCGACATTTCGGTGAGGAGCGTGGATTTCAATTGAGGGGATAGCGATTGAGGTATGTAGCTCAGTGCCATTGAGGTTTCTGATGGGCGCGATGCCATCTTATTGATAGGTTTGGAGGCCTTGTCTCCCAGGGGTTTTCTGGGCGGCGTGCTGATGCTCTGTGGTCGAGGTACTGGTGCTGATGCAGGCACAGGTGCGGCGCTATCTGGTCGGCTAGGGCGTAGGAAGTCGTTTATATTTTGATTTGTACTCATGGCAGGCTGTTGATACGGGAATCGCTTCTTGTGCCTCACTACCTCCACATAATCGTCGTCAGCTTCACCACAACATAGCGATGCCCAAAACGATGGCTTCTTCCGCTGCGGTGGCGCCGTCGGTCGCTGACTCGAATGCTTCTGTTGTGCCATCAGATCGCTCGGAACCGACATGAGCGGCCCTTGGACATTATCCCACGTCGGCGGCCTATTGATTCTGCGCGGTGGCCGGCCACCTGACGCAGCGCCATTCTGACGACTTTGCCTTCTCTTCCTCCGTTCTGTTGACGCCTGCGATGGTTCCTCAATGTCGAGCACGCCCAGCCGTGCGACCAGTGTGTCAATACTGCTCCGCTCCTTCAACGGGTAGAGCTGTGTATCCTGTCCCCCAACATCGGGGCTACTACTCATAGCCGCTAATCGCTCCGCTTGATCTTTGTGCTGCCAGCAAAAGTATGCCGCGGCGCCTGTCTCTTCTTCGTCGCTATCGCCCACTACAGATACTACAGCGAGGACGCCATTATCAGCTTTCGCGTCGATCGCTCTACGGCAGGGTCGGCCAGACTTGGTGATGCCTTTGCATGTTGTCGCAGGGTTTCTTGAATCCGAACGAGGTATCAGTGATTCGGGGGTACGGCCGCTGAAGGACATGTCAACACGGGCTGATTCCGTGTACGTGTACAAGCAACTGGAGAACTAGATGATGGTAGTATTTGCAGTAAGAGGAGAAATGGTTAACTATAAGTGATACAGTACTCTCGTTAACAGCAAATGGGTGAGCGCACGTTCAATACGCACTCTGCCGCAGCACAGCATTGAAGTGGCAAACGGGTGGATACAACTATCCCAACGAAGCTGTGCATTCTGAGCCTAAGCGCTTAAACTAGGCGTCAACGCCTTACAGTAGAGTCCAAAAAAATAAGATGGCGGGATCTCAAAACTCGCGTGGCAGTCCGTCGTGGCTCTCGCACCACCAGCCACAAGCACCGCCACATGGCTGATGGCGCTAACCGAACTACCCCTGACGCCTCAAATATACTCAAACCGAAGACTTCTTCCTCATCCCCCCAACTCACAAAAGCTACCACCTCCATCCAACGACGCAAAAATACATCGAGAAGATTGCATCGGCCGGGAATCGAACCCGGGGCTAGCCGATGGCAACGGCTAATTTTACCACTAAACCACCGATGCGTGGTATCAAACTCGGACTTGGAATGCATCGGCCGGGAATCGAACCCGGGGCTAGCCGATGGCAACGGCTAATTTTACCACTAAACCACCGATGCAGATTGTCAAGTCTTTGATAATTGATGAAAATCTACGGTCTAGCACATTCATATAGCTGAAAACAATGAGGGATAGCGGTTGAGCCATCGTCAAGTTGAGGCCGAATCTCTACTTCGTAAACGAAAAACCATTCTTTCGATGTGGGTACATCAACTACACCCTGTTGTAGCTAGACCATATCACAGGATAGACTCTACCCCTTCGACAACATTGGAATAGCAATCTGGAGACTTGAGACTCCTTGTAGATTACGCATGATACCTGGAATTTTGGGACTATGGCCTTTTTATTCTACGATACATGGACCTATTTCGTCAGGGTTGGGTGATTTCACATCTATACGAAATATACATTTTAACGAGTATATACAGTTCAATAGTACAGAGTAGGCAACGGCAAATTTTATCACGAATACCACCGACCCTTGCCGCTATACTCTATATAGTCTTATATCTTCCCCGCCTCTCAGGAACAAAAGACAAACAACAAGTATTAGATACGTACACGAGCAACGATCCTGAAGGAGTAAAGGAATATTGATTCCATGTTGGTTATAACAAAGAAGCAGAGTTTACTATGATAGAATGTCGCAGGTGGCCTATACAGAGCTGATCACCTGATCAGCTCTCTGAAAGCGCATTGAGCTGAGCTGAGCTCAGCTCGGAGACACTTTTCTCCGCTTTCCTTTGTATATATTTTCATCTGATCGTTGAGCTCTTACAGCTTCAGTGATCTGCTCCAATAGATCACCCGACCTTTGGTTCCAGAGCTCTATTTCCTCCCACATAGAAGATATAATCACATAACCTAACACTCAGGGTACGATAGATGATTCCCCTTATATTATATACTGCGCCTATCAACCTGTCAATTACTTGAACGCAAGATTTGTCTTTTGTCTATGCAAAATAAGTGTAGTTGTGCGAGCGCTTCTTAGGTCAATAAAACATCATCCCACATAATACCTACCAGTGTAACTTGACGAGAAAAATTAATCGTGAAGTTCGTAGTAGTAACAAAGTATGGGAAACTACAGAAGCTATGAGTTGGCTTCCTAAGTCTTCGCGCTGAACTGCAACTACTAAATAAGCTAACTAGTTGTTCTCTCACTACGGAGTAGTGCAGAGAGAAATGACAAAAGGCCGCATTGAGCTGTGAGATGACCATAGAGTCCAAGGAACTACCCTTTCCTTAAAAAGTTAAACGGGCAATTCGCAAGCGATCACACACAGTTGATTCGACTGTGATGGATTCAAGCTATTTGTACTTGAAATAACTTTCAGTATATCTACTAGATATAACACAGATGCATGCATATGAAGTAAATCCTTCCTAGTTCGCATCTCCTAGTACCTACAAGGCAATCGCGCACATACATATCCGCACTAATGCCTGTGCATCTTTCTGGCCCCAGGAATACGACCAATTATGGCACTACTCCGTATACTTGCGGGGATTATTCTCGACACCGAGTACTGTGGGGGCCACAGCCTTAACACAAGCACACTGTATCATGGGACATGGGACGAAGCTGAACTTGCATATATTATTAAAGCCCGACAGTTTCCTACCTAGGCTTGTTCTCGGGTAACCTCGACATAGCACATTTCTTCACATTATTGTTTTGTGTGTGAGACGCGATGGCTACACCTTCTTCGACACCCACACTATCATTTCGAACATGCTGGTTTTTGTTTAATGTCGCGATTTTAGTAGATGCAACGACATGCTACACCAACACGGGTGTTGCAGTCCCAGACATGTTCGTATGCGACTCTACATCTCCGATAAGCCATTGCTGTAACGCCAGCGATTACTGCCTCTCCAATGGATTATGCCTGAGCGCTGACGCAAACCAGATGCTCGGGATCCAGGGCTGTACCGATAAAGACTGGGGGGCGCCTTGTCGGAAGTATTGTGGGTTACCCGGTACGTGCTCCGTTTCTAACTCTCACTTTCCCACCCAGCCGCTGACGGGATTGGATTCTTGAACCTTCCAACTTGTGCTTATGTGATTAGATTGGTATGGCAACAACATATTCCTCTGTCCATCTTCAGCGAAGGACAAAGGACCAGATTTCGGATCGAGCGGACCGTGGTGTTGTGGACCCAATGCTACACAGTGTTGCGCGAGCGGACAGGGAATTAATATTCCAGTGGGTCGGGTTATGATACGACCCGATCAGCTGCCTAGCGTGGAAAAAAGCTTATCATTATCACGATCTCCTTCACATTCGTCGACAGAAAATGGTGACGGAATTACAGCGTCTACGTCTAGATCTTCCCCCTCGTCTACATCGTCTTCCCCCAATACAACCTCAAACCCATCGCACAAGCCGTTAGCTATTGGTTTAGGAGTTGGATTGTCTCTGGGAGTCATTTTCATGGTGATCCTGGGGTTTGGAGTTTGGGAATTGCGAAAGTACAACAAGAAACAATCTCAGCCGATGTCAGTGACTAGACCAGCACCAGAGGTAGCACAGATGTTTCCAGTGGAGGTGGGAGAAAATCAGCGCATATACGAGATAGGGGACCCGGGAGCTATGAAAGAGGTACACGAGATGGGACACCAGGGTGAAAAGCACTGATGAGAAGAAATATGATTCAACGCGTGATCAATCCTTCCAAATCTCGTGTGGAGAAGGCACAACGATAATAGCTATTGATAGATAAGAGATATATCAGGATATCTAGGCGATCGGTGGTTTGCTACGGTCGAAGAAAAGGTAGTGGTATTTTTGCGTAGTGACATATGGGTCAAAATAATCTGAAGATAAATTGGAAGGAAATAATCATGGCCAGGTCATAACTACTCCATACAGGCCTAAAATGAGGATTCAAAATTGGCAAGGCGCCAGAATAACTGGGCTTCTGTTCGAAATTGAGATTGCAACAATAAAGTGATTAGATTGACTTAGTCGTTGGTGCTGCCATCGCTATCGAATCCATCGAGGGTTGGCATCTGCTGGTTATGCTTTCGTAGGGCACAATGGTTCTATGTATGTTAATGGATAAATATCATAGTTTACAGTTCTGCTGGTCTGTATCTATCCATTCTCGATATCGCTACCTGGCAGCATGAGGCTCGCGTGATTTGCCTTCGAAAATAAACGGATTTTTCTAGAAAAAGGTCCACCATCCTAACAATTAGGATTTCATTCAAAATTACATTTTTGACACAGGTGCCTATAGTATATTATCACAGTATAATACCTCTAAAGCGTTCTTAAGTACCGCTATGGATCAACGGCGAATAGTTCGCCTAAGTCCACTCCCCAAAGTGATTAAAAAACCACATCAGCCTTGGCTTGTACGTATAAATAATTACTGAATGAAAGAAACACTTAGAAATAAGATCTATGTTTCGTAAAAATCAAGGCCTACAAGGATATGCAGCGGTTCAGGCACGAAGTTTGAGATCGTACGGGAAGCCTCGCCAGCCTGCGTAACGCGTAGACGCAAGTAAAAGTATGGCAGTGACTTACCTTTGTATAAACTTCATAATATAAATGAACTAATTATGTATCGTAAGAGCACGATATTTCGAACAAGAAAAAGAGGGTGGTATATTCGCTGTCTACGAACCAAAATTCCCAAAAAGGACCATTCCAACATACCATGCAAAAAGCCAATGCAAGTCTAAAGACGCCAAACCAATCCCTAAAGAAGTAGCGCACAGCGCAAAAACAAAGAATATATAACGCTTCATGCCACCAACATCCCACACCTCCCATCTACCACGTAATAGAATCACCAGTCTTTGCAGCACCCGGGTTTCCCTTGCCATTAACACACCTAGCGATCGGACTCTTCATCCTCTTAGTAAGCTCACGCTTCTCAGCAGAGTCATTATGATCAGGAAAGTCCTCGAGCCCATGCGCGTGAGCAGAAAAAAACTCGTCGACATCCAACTCCTCTGCCATATCATTGATAGCACGCTCGACCTCAACGGGCAGCACAATGTCATCTGGGTTCGTAACATCGAAGTCCGACTCGGTCTCATTGATAGTACTGCCAAAGACATCACGTCTAGCAGCATTGCCCTTCGAGCGCGACCAGTATGTGAACTCGGTCTTGCCGTCGGGCGAGATAGCCTGAACCTGTTCGACCTTCTTGCCGAAGCCACCGAGCTGGAGCTGCGGGAACTCAACCTGGTACCAGATACCTGTCTTGACGATGGTGTCGAACTTCTTGTTTGCAGGGGAAACATTTTTATCCATGACAGTGACGAAACCGTCGCATTGGAAAGCCATGGCACGGGACATGTTAGCGAAGTACTTTCGCATTGGGCCGCCGTCGCCCTTGGAGGCCATGATACAGCGGATCGGGTTACGCTTGGCTTGGGAGTTGTCGTAGAGGGACTTGTCCCACATATCCTGTGATGAGGTGTTAATAAGGTTGACTGTGTGACTATGCCGCAGGGCCTTGGCTTTGGTTGCGGGGAATGAGCGATGCATACCCAAATTGTGGTGAAACCGTGTGAACGTCCGTAAGCAGCAGCTGTTGAGCTTAGACCGCGCGTATAAAACAAGCATTTACCTGCTTTGGGCTTCTCGCATGTATTGGCCACGAACCACTAAGAAAGGTGAGCCAATTTTCTACGATTGGAACACAGCGATGCGCCAAATACCAAGAAACACCTTTCCAGGCTGAAACCACGGAGAATGTTGCTGGACTACTGGCACATGGTTGTATGGAATCATAGGAGTGGAAGCTTACCGAGCTGGTGTACTTTGAAATAGAATCACATTTGACCTCGTTGAGCTGCTTCTTGGGCTGCTGCTTTGGCTTTGGCGCCGGATTCTTCTTCTTTGGCAGCGGTTTAGGCTTTGGGTTCACTTTTCCTTTTTTTGGACGTTTTGCCCGGGCTTCGAGAGAGCTATGCTGTGCCTCAGGCTCAACTTGCAAAGCATTGATCACGGCGATGATGGAGAAGATCATCATGATAAAAGACTGGTACCTCATGATGGGCAGTCGTTTCGCAGGAAAACGTTAGAAAAGAGTGACTGATACACTAGGTGTACGAAGATACTGCTCAAAAAGAAAGGAGTGATGGAGAGAAGTAAAGAGATAGTGAAAAGACGATATAGGGTTAAACAGGCTGGGGGTGTCACCCGCATTTGTATCCCATATGTATGGGTAATGTCCGCTGACACGGTGGTATCCTGAGGGCTTGGTCCCGAAACAAATACTACTGTTTTCATAGTGAAGAGGAAGAGGGTGGCCTAGGAGTGAGCCTGATGTCTCGAGGGTCCGAAGTCAAATGGGCGAAGCTATTCTGACAGTACAACAAGGCAGAATGTCGGACAGGAATATGTCATGCATCATGAAGATGACTCTTGTAGGTCACCATGACCTTCTGAAAAGACAATCGAGATGATAGTGTTGTAGACAGCGTAGACTGGTAGGTGAAATACTCCTTGCTTGCAACGCGTTTTCCACACGATGACAGTGAAGTGTTGTGCAGCCCTGACAGTTCAGATCTTGGGGTTTGGATGTTACTGGAGGGGTATCCTAGTGCTGGAAACCCGGCTCCCCGGTTGTGATTTGTTGTCAATTCTTACAAGCTGAACGGGCAAAGCCACACGAAACGGGTCACGGTGACGCTAAAAAAGCAACACCCTCATACACCCTGGGGGCTATGAGCTTCTAAAAGAAGTGCCGGGAGGCCTCCCAAGATTATAAACGTCTTTGCTATCTTGCTTCTAAAGAGCTATAAGAGAGATCTTTTATTTTTTTTTGGTTACTCAAATGCACATAGCCAAACGACATTTATCGCTAATTCCACGTTGACCATTGGAGGAAAGGTAGACGATTTTGTATTTTAAACCAAGCATGTCTGGCGACCTGGGAGATCACTTGGCTTGCCGATCATTCGTAGTGATGACGGGCGCTCTTAGAGCTGAGAAGTAAGAAGTACCGAAGTAGCTCGAAGTCCGTGTATCTACAGCCAATCGACCTGGAGAGGTCAGAAGAGTGGCCTTACCGCAATCTAGATTCTGTGAATATAGTAGTTAGCAAGTAGCACAGTTTCCGGAGTATGTGCCCCACGGTTTATCGATTAGGCGCGCAACTCTACGGAGTACTGTGTACGTTCCTGCATCTCTGATATCCATCACGTCCTATTGTGAAGGTTGAATATGCTCAAAAGTTGGTCTATGTACGAGTTACGGGTTGATCAGACCAAAGGCGTTGCCCCTTACTCCGTCACGTGCCCTTCTACATATCCATCACGCAGGCTCTTAGCCAGATCGGATAATCGCGATCAATCGCTGTGTTGCTTTGCGTTCAATGAGAGCAAATTGGTACCAGTACTCTATTCAACCTCAGTCAACGTTTCCACAGACGCGCCAGTCATCAGAAGAGGTTGACAACTCAGCGAGCAATCACGTTGTCGTCATGTGGCTTACAGGAGGAAGCAGTAGTAGACCATGAGGAGAATCAATATACGTACGATTTTCCCCTTGATAGCATGATAAATAGATTCTCAATACGCTACAGTTCCCTTTTACAGACATACGACCTGGGACAAAGGAAGAGGCGCATGTAAAAGCTGTCTACAGCCTACCTATCATCAATAGCGCATTTCTTCCTGCGTTACATAGAAATATCCATTAATTATATCGCACCTATAACTATCCATCACCTCAAATTTTGAAAATGAATATAACGAGTAGAGTTGCTGAGAGGACCTAAACGGTACCCTGTAATGTTCTAGCCCTGGTGTAGCTAGTCCCATTAGGAGTTGCCATCGACGGACCACTGTGTCCTTACTCAACTACTAAACATCTGAGTCATATACCATACAACGCTATGATTTTCAACAAGTACAAAACCAAGACACGGTCGCTTAGCTCAGTTGGTTAGAGCGTGGTGCTAATAACGCCAAGGTCGCGAGTTCGACCCTCGTAGTGACCATTATCTTTATCTTTTTGTTTGAGAACAATGTTCTCTCTCTCACCCGATCATCTTGGCCGACTCCTTTTTATCTATTATTTTCATCCGTCTTGAGCTTTTTTTTTCACGTTTCCACTGACCCACCCGGAGGAATAAACTGTTTAACTACAATATTGTATGTACTATATGACCCTGTCCTCACTCACACCCCATCGACTGCCACTAAGCCCAATATCGCAATATACCCCTGCATTGATAAGCTTTCATAAGCTAAATAAGCTCCAGAGTACATACAGCACAGTAATTCAGTACTCGTCTTCACCAATTTTGAATCTCATTGCTCACCAATCGATTAATACAAATATCGCCTAACGAATATTTTGGGGTGGGTGCCGTCTCCAAACGTTTGCATCGGTAATCTGGTCTGCTTTTCCTATCTCACTGCCTAAGAGCTTGTGGCTTTTCTTTTACTCTACAGGCTACTACTATATGGCCGCTGTATTGACGGTCACAGACGATAAAAATCCCGTAAATACCTCGCTCGCTCTGTTGGCATTGATGAACCCTAGGCCTGCTTCAAGACTCCCGTACAAGACCATGGCGACAATTTTGTTACTCAGTTCTAGAACAGATCCGGACGATGCAATACTAGCGTTGGCCTGGCTGAGGTTATAATTGGTATATAACCAGACTTTATCTTCACACCTAGACAAAAGATTTACATCACATGTTTGTCTATAACGCTCTTAGGTGCTGCGGTTTTGGGTGAGCTTATCGTTTGGACTCGAAGCATGTATTGTAACAGAGGAATAAGAAAGAATTGGAGTTGTAAATGGCAAGATTTGATAACAAGACTAGTATCTACTCAGCCGAAGGTTGCCGTTGTGCCAAAATCTTTAGCGCCCACGCCTTCGTTCTTATCAAGGACAGGTCAGAGAACATTCGCAACTTCGATCATCACTATCGAATGAAGATAAGAATGAAAACGTGGTTTCTCGACTGAATGAAGGTGTTTCAATGTTTTTACATGAAGTGAAAAGCGTAATCTCCCTCGTCATTAGAAGCCTATATCTAGTGCATCCTGGGAACCCTGATGGTCTGAACCTTCCAGACCCTGTCACCGTTGCTGCTGCGGAGCCCGGTGTATGTGGCACCCTGACTGGTGCTGACCGTCCTGCCGAAGTTTGCATCAGGCGAAGATAGAGTAATAGTGGTGTCAGAGTAGATCTGCTCAGCGATAGTGCCAGTGCAGCCGTTGTTACACTCGGTACCAGTTCCGTATCCGCGCATGAAGGGGCCATCCTTGTGGTCAAGAGAGCTGATGACTCTGCCGCTGGCAACGTCGGTCACAGTCTGGCGCCAGGTGTCCCGATCAGATTGGAGTGTGTAGTCGATCTTGATTTTCTGGTTTCCGCTTACTGGAGCAGATCGGTCGCTATCGATCTGGCCAAAAGGTCCAAAGACGGAGGCGCGGACGCACCATTGGCCCCTTTTGGCGCCGCACCAGCTGTTGTCAGGCCAAGATTCGAGGGTAGTCTGGACAAGGTTGCCGGTGCCGTTAGACATACCGGGCCAGAGGAAGAGAACGCCGGCCTGGGTCGGGGGGGCTTCGCCGGGAGTAATGACAGTGACGGCCTTGATTATAGTAGAGGTTGTAGGGCCAAAGGAAACCGCGCCGCCCCAAGAATCGCGCTTCACAAGATCCTCCTTTGAAGCATCTTGGATAGGGAAGAGACCAGGGAAGGCTAGAGTTGTGGCAGGCAGAGTGGCCAGGAGAAGAGTTGAAAACTGCATTATGGCGGTTTAGTGAAAGAGTAAAGCAGTTGTATGGAAAAAGAAAGTTGTGAGATATGCAGACCCGTGTATGCAAGAAGTGACGCAAATATATAGAGAGGGACTTCAAGCCTTAAAGGATCCAGTGATAGGTGGTGAATTCATCTCATCACTATATTGCATAGCACTCTATTTTAAAAAGTGATCTCTCCAACTTCCAACTAATGCTGGGTGTTTCATAAAACAAGACTGTTCTTGATCTGGACGTAGTCCGAAGTGGTTCTAGTGAAAACCCACAGAACGGCACACTAAACACTACTGGATACAAGCAATCTGGTCACGGCATTATTCCGGGAGAGATGGGGCAAATTACTATTTGTTGGAAACAGTAGCGGCAATACTAACTACCCATCAATCTTAGTCAGATCCGAAAAGGGCAAAAACATTATCTTCGAGATGATAGCCATAGGCGGAAGATTTGGTTTTGATGGCAAGGTTTTGGTAGTTATTGCTCTCGTTCTAGAAAGAGGGATTTCTTGAAAAACTCAATCTAGCATAGATTCCGAGTCGTCTATACGGGTGGGGTCATGTATACTCCGTACAACGGTTATTTGTTTCTTACTTGCCTTATTGAGAGGTATTTGTATGGGTCTAGTGTTGCCTTTCATCCGTTGGCGCGATTCAGCACGAATCTTTGATATTAGGGGGTATTACTGGCCCACTTGCAACTATGAAGGATGCCATGCGCGTTGCTCAGTCAGTTGATAAAAGAAATATGTAGCAGTTTACTACGCATGCACTATCACTGTTTGGTGAATTATGGATGGATCATAGATATACGCAGCGCAAGAAGTATAAGGCGTGGGAAAAGGGGTTATTACTAACATCATGTAGAAGTGTTAATACGCAAGCGTACAACCACACGAGCGCGCTCTTCTCCATTAATCACGACTAATTAGATTTGCGTTCTTTGCACCAATTCAATTGTACGCTTTGTAGCTAAGAACCGCACCGCGATGGCTTCGCTTGTTCTGCGCTGCGCAACTAACAGGTGGATGGATGAGCTAGCAATAGAGTTCAGCCGCCTTTGCACAATGACCCATTCATTGTATCTTGTATACCAACACAATCCAAATCGATTTAGAAAAAGGATATAAAAGGGCTCCTTAGCCTAGAGTGAGTGGGTATACATTTTCTTCATTAGTAGGAGAGGATGATAATTATATTATAGCGGCTATAAGATATTGCAATACAAGCTACAAGTTCTACTTTGTACATTGAAATTATATACAGGCGACCATGTTTCAAAAGAAAAGTAACACAGACTGATTACTGTTATAATCGAGGGGACTCGTGTCTGTCGTTATACCAGTCAACGAATTTATCAATGTCTAGTTGAAAAAAAAAACACTAATGCCACAATGTATGGTTGTTGCTTTAATAGGTGTGTCCTGAATTGTAAAAGCCTAAACACCACCTGCGGGAAAGAAGGTTTTAGGTATGGACTTCTATACAATGAATCTCTTGAAAACCCTGCCTTTGTTGTACTGCAAGCCTTTTGTTCGTCTCCTCGACGCGACAATCAACGATCAATCTTGGGGGTATAATCATGCTAGTTTGGAGAGCTTATAGATTCGACGACTTGCTTTTGTGAAACGGAAGTCACAAGATGATGGAGTTACACTAAGTAGCTAAGTATTATTTGTACCTGGATTGTTGTCAGCTGAACTTGGGGTGTTAAACACTTAAGCTTTACCACGACAGGATAGGAATAGGGTGATGTGCCATCATCAGCCGAGCGCGAGACTTTTTTATCGAATAACCGATAAAATTAGCGCCCTTCCTTACTAGAAAAGAACTTTCAAGTCGCTTTGCCGAAGTTTTCCTGTAAAAGATAGTGACTGAATAGGGAACTAAGCACTGTCGTGATTTGATTTCAAATTCTCCTCCCATCGTTCGTCTGACTCAGCTTGTAGGTCCAGATTCAAAGTCTCTTCGTTAACGAGGCTCGTACCAGATGACGCAGGGCTGTGAGTCCATCGTCACGGCTGTAGACTATCACGGACTGCGAGGAAAGCTATTCTAGTTCCAATACATGACCACATCGAAGTGTTGTGCGAACAGGTTCATCTCCCCTGTCAAGTGACAAGAAAGACGCCACCGGATACAAATACACCTACTAAGATAGTCTCTTCTTATAAAGCACATTCCTGTTGTATTATCCTGAGTTCAAGCCAGCCGATCTTGTGCGACATCTTCAAAAAAGTTGACTTTGAGCAATGCGGATCTCCTTATAGTATGATTTGAAATGGTAAAAACACTTAAAGTTGTACGGCCACTAACATAGACGGAGTTCAGAAGTTAAACCCCGGTTATATCAAACATGGTCAAAGGCTTTATCAAAAGGGCAAGTAAAAAAGGGCAAGTAAAGAAGCATGCCTTCTTGCCTTGACAATGCTTCCATACCAAGTAAAACCAAACCTTTGTACATGCCTACACTTCCAGGTATTCATGTCATCATTGAAAAAGGTGCATACGAATTATCACTCCTCTATCCAAATCTGAACTCAGCCCCACCTTCACATAGTAACCCTCCTCTGATTTCTCACGCCATGGAAACAATTCCCATTGCACCCAGCTAAGTCACAAATTTCTCGCTCGCCGCACGATGACTTGGCACCACAGTAACATCCGTACTCGACCTCGCCGACCCCAAACTCATCCCCAAGGCATCTTTCCCCAATCTATCCCTCAATCGCCCTAACACTACCATTTCCTCCGCCTCAAGCGTCATAAACCTCGGTACAAACACCCCACTCGCCGAAATACTAATCTCATCTCCCTTCTCTTTCCCTTCTTTTCCACCGTCCTTATCGCTTCCATCCTCATCACTATCAGTACTTGCAAAGTCACCCCCATCCTTCCCATCCACCTCCTCCACACCCTCCACATCTTCTACTCCCTTCTCCTCATCCCCCTCTACCTTTCTCACCCTCCCCACCTCACCAGGCGTCCACCAATAGATCGGAAACCTCCTCTGCAAATTATTAACCACTAACCCCACCAATAACATAAGTGTAGTCCCCAACACAACAAGCCCTACAAAACCCCATCCCATGGCCGTCACCTCCGGACTGGTAGCAGCAAGCACCGCCGACGCGCCCCCAGGAGGGTGCACAGTCCCCGTCAGCAGCATAACGGCGGAAGCAAGCCCGCACGATACAGCGCCGGCGATCCATCGGAGGCGGTCGAAGGCTGGGTGGAGGAGGAAAAGCTTGGTTGTTGCCACGCCGATTAGGGCGGAGAAGGTGTGGCCTAGAAGGGCGTTTCGGGGTTGGCCTAGTGGGGAGCGGATGGTGTTATATTCGAGGATTGCAGAAGCGCCCTTTTGTTTGTTAGTTTTTCATGTTTTTCGATTCTCGCTATGGCGGTAGTTGTTGAGGGTATGATGGGGATGGGGAAGATGGAGATAGGGAGGTTTTTCCTTACAAAACTTGCTATTAGGGCTGGGGGGTGTCTGGCCTGGATGGTATCTGCGTTGTTGAAGATTGCTGCGATTACGGCGAGGCCGCAGACGGCTCCTACAAAGGCGTATAGTGCCCCTAATACATTTCCCACATCTGGCCGATCTTCTTTCCTGTATCCTAGGAATCTGGATATTTGGGTTGGGAGTCGATGGAGAGGAGAGGGGGGAATGATGCGGTTGAGGTAGCGGTCTATATCGAGGTTCCATGTCTCAGCTCGACGGAGCAGGGACATTGCGAAGGTAGGATGGCTTTAGCGATGGTGATGACGATGAAGTTGGCGATGTAGAGGTACTTTATCATGTCTCCGCGAGAACCCAGGCTCTTTCGAACGTCGTCTAGACCGTACCTGAAGACCGAGTAATTCGCGAGTCCAAACTCCAAACAGCGAAACACGACCGTAAGCCAGCCGGCAGACAGAAAGATACGTAGAGCGAACAAACAGATACTTAGGACGACGCAACGAACCAACCCCAAAAAACCCTCTTCTTTCAACAAAGTCAAAATCATGTACTGGCCTACCTGCCTATAAAGTATCCAGTGAATATTACGTTACCGCTCTCCCATCATCAGCAGGCCAAAACCCTATGTACTCCCATCGCACCGACAGCCAAAACCCCGTCATACGAGCCGCGAAACCCACACCCGACAAACACATCCTTTCACCCTTCCTGGCCGCAAGTACTACTACATAAATGAGCCTCGCCGTTGTCGCGAATGACTATGCCGCGCAGGTCCGGCTTAGGCCCGTTCTAACGCGCCCGATTCGGGGTTTGTTGTACGTAAGAGATGCGCACGTCACGTAACAGAAACAGTTAAGAACATCCATCTCCTCGGGTCCGCGGGAGAAGACGTTGAGATCGTGTTTGCATGTTCTGAGCTTGCTTTGGTGCTTTGAGGGGGGATGGGCGATGTGAGGGTGGTGTAATGGGCGGTTTGGGATGGATGGCGCGTTGGCTGAGCGTGTGGTTTTTATATGTGGGCATGTCTGTGTGTGTGTGTTCGAGGGTGGACGGGAATCTAGATCTGGATGTTAGGTATCGAGTGAATGGCCTTGCGGTATCTCCTGGTTTCAGTGCTGCAGTTGTTGCAGTTGTTGATGGTGAATGTTGTTGGTGAAGTTGGATGCATTCGAATATGTGGGGCGATCATCATCCGCCATCCGCTCTCCCCACGATTTCAGGAAAAACGCCGCAACTCTTTCGGGATGGCGTCATATGGATCATTAATAGCTCGGCATTATAACCGTAGCGAAACCTTGAAGCCATGTGATTACTTGTTACAATCGAAGTAGATTTCGTTATTCGTCGAGGTAGTAGACATCGTGTCCTACTATCTATGTATGCTCTTTGGGTACTGGATGGTGTTACTTTGGTACACTGTTCAAACCTAATCCCGGAGAGTTTCTGTTCACACTCTCATATAATATTCCGACTCCGTGCATACATAGCATGCTTGAATTGAATTGCAAAGCTGAAAAACCAACCGAAATCGTGTTTCGCGACAGACCATCGCCTTCTTCTCATTTCCTCATAATGACTTAGGCCTGACCATGTAAGTATGGCAGTCTGTTTCAAACGACACCCTCATGAACATAACGTAGCACCAATGCCGCCTCTTTAGCTTCCACGGAACAGAAACTGCAAGTCCTCCGGAGTCAACCGATCCAGTGCAACCTTGTCATTGTTGACGGTCCCGGCAATCATGGCTGCCTTCTTCTCCTGTAGTGCAACCATGCGCGACTCCACGCTGTCCTCGATGCAAAGGCGTGTGATGACACAGGGACGCTTCTGTCCGATTCGATGGCATCGGTCAGCAGACTGCCACTCAGCGGCCGGATTCCACCACCTGTGCCATATTAGTACAGGCCGGCACATAACAGGAACACGAATACTCACGGATCGACAATGAAGACTCTGGAGGCTTCGGTCAGATTGAGGGCGACGCCTCCGGCCTTCAACGAGACGAGGAAGACCTCGACATCCGGATTCGTCATAAAGTGCTCAATGCTCTTCTGCCGCTGTGCAGGGGTCATAGAGCCGTCGAGCATAACCGTGTTGAAGCCAGCGCGACGAAGACGCCACTCGATGAGTTGCAACATAGACGTGAATTGGCTAAAGACAATGGACTTGAGTGTCTGCTTCTTGCTGCGTAGCTTGTAAAGATCATACACCAGCATCTCAATCTTGGTTGAAGAGGTCCAGTTCTCCATCTTTATGCGATTGATGATGGATGTCTTCTTTACTGAGTCTTCATCTTGCACAAGTTCTGGCTGGTCAAAGTCGATGGACAGGCCTATGTGGCAGCGCGGGCAGTCGGGATCTGTACCAGACGCTTCGCAGGTTTCGACGAAATCTTTGACGCAAGCTCGGCAGAACTCGTGATGACAGCGAGAACGCACAGCATCTTCGGCTGGCTCGTCGCAGATGTTGCACACATACACGTTCTGACTACCTTCGGCTGCAGTCTTCTTCAGCAACAAATCTGGGTGATTGGCGACTTGTCGCATCTGCATGATCAAACCAAAGATGTTGGCGTAATTGTTGAGCATGACACCCTGCGCGACATAGGTATCAAACTTTCGCGCTGTATTGGACATGATCGACGTTGAAAAGTCGCGTTCAACTTCGCTAAAGAATTCGTTGTGAATCACCACATCCTTCATTGGAAGCTCCATCGAGTTCGTGTGGTCGCGCTTCATACGCCGCAACATAATACGAGCAGTAATCATGTGCAGTTTTGTGAGAGCCTCTTCACGGAGCTCGGGGTCGTCGCCCGTAATTGGGTTGAGGAGCTCTTGGTTGAAGACTGAAATGTGCTCGGATGCTCCATGGCCGCATGCTTTGCACATGTAATCGGCATCCACCGACCAGTGTAACTGCTCACAATCACAGCTTCGGCAGAAATAATCAGCAAAAGGTCGAGCCTCCAAGAAGCGCAACAGCGAGAAGAACTCTCCGATACGATTCTGCACTGGCGTTCCCGACAAGCACCACTTGTAGGTTCCTTTCAAAGCAAAACACGCCTTGGCTACCCCGGTAGTACGCGACTTGATACTGTGAGCCTCGTCGAGAATCAGTCGATGGTAGTGAATGGCGTGGAGAGGAGAAGCCTCCTTGATGATGTCCTCGCCACGGGACCACCCCTTTGTTTCCTTGCGATGTAGCGACTCCAAGCTGTTGTATGAGACCATGATGACATGGTACTTCTTCAGGTCTTTGATGGTCATCTTCTTGCATTTCGCATTGGTACCGTGATATACGAGAACGTTGAGTTTGCCATCTGTATACTCCTTGATCTCGTTCGACCACTGTAGCAAGGCGACAGGGGGCACTACAACGAGAGTTGGGTTTTTGACGGGGAAGTCAGACATGATCAGCGAGACGGCCTGGATGGTCTTTCCCATGCCCATCTCGTCACCGAGTAGGCCACCTTTGTATTGAGTTTTTTCTTGTCGAGTCATCCACGAGACACCCTCCAGCTGGAAAGGTTTCAATCGCCGTGTGATCCCCTTTGGCTGCTCAACGCGTTGAACTTCGAGGACGGAAACCTTTTTCAGATCTTTCCACATGGTGCGCAATTTGGGATGCGACTGCTCGGCGCGTTCGCGGTTCATGGCGCGCTTTCGCTCCCATTTGTCGCTAATATGGGCGAATCTAGCGAGACGTCGATTCCTCTCAACTTTTTGTGCAACGGTCATGGGCTTGCCCTTCTTTCGACCCTTGCGCGATCCTGATGTGTCGTGCTTGGCGTCGGGCATAGTAGCAGTGCCGTCGGTGCTATTGCTCTCGAGGTCGATGGAATCATTGCCATCAAAACTGATAAGATCCATGTCTACATCATCGTCATCAGGCTTGTACGAATCCGCATTGTCGGAATCCTCGTCTGCAAGATCATCCAAGACACTGCCTGGAGGGTCTTCCGCCTTGGCTTTACCCTTGCCTTTTCCTGACGCAATTCGACGCCGTTTAGAGAGCGGCATTTCATCCTCATCAGTATCCATCTCAGTGAACTCTTCGGAGGACGTTATCTGCTGCTTGTGGTGGTGCAGATCTTCTTGGAGTTGTAGCTGCAGAGCAAACTTGGCATCGAATTCAATTTGGCCATCTTCGTCGTCGTCGCTGTCTGGAACGGCTTGACGGGATGGCTTGTTGCGGGAGGAAGAGCCACCCCGGCTTGCGCACGCTGTTGCACTGAGGCCGCTCTTGCGGGCCGACGTGGTACGGCGCGTTGGCCGAGCAGGAGTAGCTGAGACGCTCGTGCCCGCAGTCTCGTAGTCTGACACCTCCAGAGAGGCTGTTCCCGCAGAGCTGTCACGATTGGGCGCCCCTCGACGAACAGAAGCAGCCTTTCTGGGAGCCATCTTTTTTTGTATCGAGACCTCTTTAAGAAGGCGGCGAATGGGCAGTTCAACCCGCTCGGGCTGGTGGGTATCCAGCAGCTCGCCTTCAGAATTCGAATCAGGGACGAAAGTGCGAGAGCGAGAGGCTCGTATGCGTTTTGTACCGCCGAGGGAACTGCTGCGGGAACTCCCAGCTGTCACCGGCCGGATGGTTCGGACTAGACAAAAAGTTAGTGACGGCGTCCAAGAATAGGCAGCAGCAGCGAGCAAATTGGAGGTTAAGGGATAAGTGAGATAAGTGAGAGAAGCGCCAAAACAGCTTACTTTTATCGGGTGTCAACGATACACCGTCCTTTTCGCTCGCGGTGGGGAGCGAGTTCCGAGTAGAACGTCGAGGCGCCATGAGGAAGCTATTGTGGGGTCTGACGCAAACTTATTGGCGCTACAAAAGCCGGCAGGCTGCAGAAGATGATCTCAATGATGATGGGAAGGGTGGAGGTAAGAGTGCGATGGGTTGGATGCCGTGATGAATTGGATTCAATGGCCCCTGGTTTCGCGCCACCAACTAATTCGTGTTGAGAATTCGCGCGGTCACGTTGTCGGTGGCAAATATGTCAGAACAATGCAGTGAAAGTGACTCAGAAAGGAGGACGTTTGCGAAGTCGGAGAAGACAATGGATGAATTTGTGCGTGCAGAACATGTCCGCTTTGACTTGGGATGAGGGGACAAAGTGCGTTTGCTGCTGCGTCGCGTCGTGTTGCGTCACACACGGTCACGTATTCACGTGATTCATTAACTAAGGCAGTGATGATGACTAACTAATTGTCTTCACGTGATACCACAGCAAACATCATCTTCCACGCTACGTTTGTGTTCCGCTTCACCTGCCACACGTCGTCATGCCATATCTTCACTCGGCTGCTTTCCTCAAGAAATGGTTTTCAAATACATTGTCACACTATGACTCGTTCATATCGACTCGCTATCCTAACTGTGTTTGTCTTGTCACATCTTCGTGAGGGCATGTATCGCTCCGCTAGCCATTTGGATGGATAAAAGATATATTTGGAGTGGCACGGGGGGGAGGGGGGGCATCTTTCCACGGTCAGTAGATGCCATCTGGTGACTGATTCTTCTGGCCGTATTCTTACCCTGGTGTGTGACCTACATAGCAAGGTCTCCACTGCAGCAAAGCATCTTATTAAAACCGATCGTTGGGTGGGATACTAGCAATCCCCGATTCATACCAGAAGATGTTGTCTGTCAACTGGGCATCTTGCTATTCCTTTGCAACCAACACCATCAATTCAGTCGCTGTGAAACCCACACAGTATCGCCGATGTAGCGCAGACTGCTACACGCCCCGCAAACCGCAGTGGCACCACTTTCAATCGTTGGCCTAACGATTTGGTCGCCAACAGCGAGAATAGGGACTGGGCAACAATCGCGCCATTGTCTTTGATTCCTGGATTGTTGAACAGCTCTCGTTTCAGGGAAGCCAAGTGGTTGATACAATATTCCCACGATGCGGCATTGGAAACGTAAGGGTCTCAAATCGAAGAAATCGGGTTTCCAGAATGTTCCGGGCTGCGGTGATATTGCGGTCTTGTTGTCCACTACGGAGTACCATCTCCCGTGCATCTCTTCGGCAACGATGCCTGCCTATAACGAGAATCTCTTATGCAAGTGTCACGCACCTGGCGAAACTGTCGGTGCATCCAAATTATTCGAGCTGCGCCAAAGCCTCGCAGCCTTGTTGAGCATGATCAGTACAATAGTCAGTATTCCTAACGTCAATTATTCAGTGTTCCTACTGCCCTGTCAAAGAACGAGGCGAGCGAGACTAAAGTGGTTGTGGCGCGTACCAACTTGAGGAAATAAACTCTCAAAGACTCTCCTACCGGATACACAGTATACTAAATCGGTCACTTGCAGGGAAAGAACAATACACTTTTTGTGGCGTGCTCCACAACTATTGTAGATCATCGGATGACAGCTACCAAGGGGGTTGACATAAACCATTCCGGAACAGTGACCGAAGACAAACACCGAAGAACACAATAAAGCCGTGTCGGTTTTGTATCCCAAACCGAAGACGTAGTTACACGCTGGTTCATGTCATGAGGTTCTCGCTTCATGTCCAAAACGCAGCTTTTCCTGAGCAACTGTTCGAGGCGTTTCGCAACGTACTTGGCATCATGGAGCCGCAAGCAAGACAATCAAGCTCTCGTAATCAAGTCGAGTGCTCGTGGTCATGATATACCTATAAAACAGACCAAATGGACGACAAGAATTCGAAAAACACACCTCATCATCCAACACATCATTCAATTCAATTTAATTCAATTCACCCAGTCGCCGGATCGACTATCAACTTCTTCGCAAAAGACTTATTAGATTTTCCACCGCCTCCTCACCAAATCCCACCATTTGAACATCCCACCATCTCACCCACCCACTCAAAACCAACACCATGCAGTTCCCCAACGCCCTACTCGCCATCACAGTCCTCCTCGCAGGCCAATCTCTCGCATCCCTAATCCCCCGTCAGAAAGGGCAATCCAAATCAGTAGCAGTAAGCAAACAACCCGCAGCCACAGCCGCTCTGGCAAATCCCCAGGCATCCGCTAACACCGCTGCGGCGTCAAAGCCTCCAGCGGCGTCCAAGGCTCCAATGTCGAAGGCTGTGCAGCCCAAGCCTGCTGCAGCGACAAAGAGCGCTTCGGTTGTGCCTAGAGCGACAGCGAAAAAGACCTTTGCGGTTGTGCCTAGAGCGACAGCGAAAAAGACCTTTGCGATTGTGCCTAGAGCGGCAGCGACGCAGGTTGTCGCTGTTGAATCGACAGTGCGCGGTGCATAGGGAAATCTTCCGCAGCCAAAGGCAGCACGCCCTTTGTAATTGATGGAAAACAAGGGATCTGCGATTAGCTAAGCGGTGCGTCGGGGCTCTAGGAGGCTACGAGGGATGGCTCCTATCAGAAAAGAGCTGACGCTTTTAATACATTAATTATTGGGGATCTTGTTTAGGGTCTAACAGTAGTTTGTGCAGGGAATGGGGGTTTGGGGGTTAATTAGAGATTGTGAGGTTAGTGGTGGTAGTTGTCGGATGAATCAAGCTTTGGAACTTGTGTTTTTGGCCTTTTCGAGTCTCGAGTGCTTTGAGTGATTTGTGTGATGTTTTGTGCAGGGGGACTAGAATCTCAGATGCGTTCTTGGTTGAAGGTGTTGATATTGGCCGACGTGTCTAGAAGGGGGGGGAGGGGGGGGGGGGCAAGTAACGTAAATTGTACACAGTATACATGGTCTAGTATACTACCTATCATAGACAGCTTCTTTGTGTTAGACTACCGCTATGAAACGTTGAGGAGGACTAAGGGATATTGTTGGCGAGCATTGTTATTATTGTTACATTCTGATACATTTCATTCACGGAAATTGTATGTAGATAATTATTCATCGAAAAGTTCCATTTCGATCTGAAAGAAGAAGCCCTTTGCTCCTTCGTTATACACTATTCAATAACTAACTTGATTTCATCTCAAGATCACTCAATCAAACAGCAATGCAATGCCGACAGCCGACCCGACAACGTCCCACCCCCTTGATACACTCAATGTATTGATCTTAAAATGAGGTATACCTAGCGAACCAGAAAGGTTGCAAAGAAACCAGGACTCCGACAAGTTCAAGTTTTCGCCGAGTCGGATACCTCCACTTGATGCAAGAAGGATTCCTCTTGATGGCTTCGAGCATGTATGGGTTCTTGGTCATGTCACCCTGGCCATCTCTATACCGTGCCAGCAGCAGAATCCATTTGAGATGCTTGCAGGTTATTGTCTTATTATTAGAGTCTCGATAAGTTTTAGCACCATTTCAACATCCTTGTTGGAGCGGATGGTGACATTGATCTCTTGAGCTTCTCCTAGCTGACTCAGGAACGGTATTGCTTTCTCGAGAAAGGTGCGGAAGTTTGCTAGGTTTGAATCGATTAGAACCTGAGGTAGCTCATCGCGTAGCTTCGTTTGAAGCCGTCTGGTAGGGATGTTGATGGCCCATTGAGGGCGAGGGTTGTTTTGTTGGTGCCTTACGCTAGAGCCCTTGCGGAAAAACTGGTCGAAGCCTGTTGCTTCGTACAGTAGTTCTCCTAGATAGGCGGCTGTGACCTCCATAGATCGAATATTCATGATAAGGACGGGTGGAGTCTATACAGTATCCAGACGTCGCATTGAGTCTATGATCTCCCTGGAGAAGTCCTTGGACACAATGAGAAGCTCTTTTTGAAGGTTGTGAGTACTAGACCAGTATACTTGGTACTCGGGTTTATCTGTAACGTCCCCTAAATTAACCTTGAAGTCGTTCGCGTGGAACACCTGGTGGTATGTGGCGTTTTTGCCGGTATACTCTGGGACTCGAGGGAAAAGTCAGTAAACATGCTGTTTGGAATTGGGGTATTGGTACTCACGGTAGCCGTATATCTTGAAGCGCACACTCAATGGCAAATCCATAAATCGGAAGTGGGACATTGCGATAGGTTTCTGTGTGGGCGTGAAGACTTTGTGTGTAGCTTTCTTTGGAGTCATACATGTGATTTTAGGGCAGTTAGCAGGTTTCTTGTGTTATTGTGTTGTCTAGGTAGACCGGCGTTGCGCGTTGTAGACAGAGAGTCGACACTGAGCGCTACAGAGAGAGGGAGGGAGAGAGTGTGTGTCAGTGAGGGTGTCGCATAGGGTTGATGTTTGAATTTGTGTGCAAACGGTCGAATAAGTAGCCAAGAGGAGCGTTTGGATGCTCTTGCCTTGTCCACAGGCTTGTCCAGCCGACATCACGTGATCGATAAGTATGGCTCTGGGTTAGCCTGGATTCTCTCCATATACATGCATTTATGGGAAGAAGTTCTTTAATCTGGATGAATCAATCAGTTGCATATGTCCCGGGGTCTTTTTACTTTGCGTGGACTTTTCTAACCGTCGATTCGCAAGTTAATTACGCAGAACCAAGATGAACGCTTGTCATATCTCGGTTTGAGTCGGTGTATCGGAAGACTTCCCCTTTCAGCCAATCATGTGACCTTTTATGGATTCAAGTCCATATCAGCTGTCTCAGGAAGTATAGAGAGAGAGAAAGAGAGAGAGAGTGTGTGTATATATACCTATACATGTGTATATACGTGTGTATATGTGTCTGGTATGTGTGGGCGCACGTATGACGTAAAGCGGGGTTGCAGTTGGGCAGTCCAGTATTGGGACAAGAAAAGGCTCAATAACGTCCTGTTCACAGAGAAGAAGTGAAGGATTTAAAAGAAAGCAGCCAAGTGTGTATGTGCATGTGAATGTGCATAAGAGTTCCAAGTCATGAATGTCAGCAGAAATGGAATAATAAACTACTTTACAGCGAGTGTCGGCCAAGAAGGGCCGCAGTGAATGATGTTGAGGCGGACTGTGATTGGTCACCGAACAAAAAAACCCGTGTACAATGCGATCGCTGTTGGCATTTCCTTTTACCACCGCCAGAGATTAAAGAGCCTTTTGCACTCTTTCGCCTCCTCTTTATATATATATCTCTCTCTTGTAGCAGGCCCTTTTTTCACCCGAATCTTCAACGCCTGGTCACCTAAAGGGCCGAAGTTACTTGTTGCTACTTTAGTTATCGATAGACAGTAAGCGCGGGGCACAGCCTTGACCTTACTCCACTAATAATACCGCCTGGCTGAAATTTGATCCCTCCTCCACCTCTTCTACATCTTCCACCTCACTTTTTCTCTCAGCAGCACCGTCATCATGGTCTCTGCATCAAAAGCCGCCCGCCAGGCTAAGCGCGCCGCTGACGGCAAGGAGCCCAAGAAGACTGCCACTTCCAAGCTCTCTTCCCGGGCCGCCTCCAAGAATGCGTCCAAGGCCTCGTCGGTCAATGGCGACGAGGACCTGGAGATGAACGAGGAGGTCAAGAAGCTCACCCTGCAGGAAGACAAGCACGGTCTGTCGGATCGTGTTACCACCGGTGTGCTGTCTTCCCTCGAGGCCTCGCGCGATGTCAAAATCACATCCGCCTCGCTTGTGTTTCACGGCCGCGTCCTCTTCAACGACACCACCCTCGAGGTCAACTACGGCCGCCGCTATGGTCTGCTAGGCGAGAACGGCTGCGGAAAGTCCACGCTGCTCAAGGCCATTGACAAGCGCGAATTCCCCTTCCCCGAGCACATTGATATCTACCTGCTGGATAAGGGTGCTCCCGCCACCGAGCTGGGTGCCCTGGAATGGGTCGTCAGGGAGGCCGAGAACGAGCTCAACCGTCTGGAGAAGCTCGCCGAAGACATTCTCGAGAGAGATGGCCCGGAGAGCCCGCTGCTGGATGAAATCTACGAGGTTGGTCTTCCCATGGCTGCCCCTCCCCCCAAAGCGCCCTCGCTAACACATCCCAGCGACAAGAAGGCATGGACCCTTCTACCTTCCACACGCGCGCATCGCTCATCCTGACGGGTCTCGGCTTCAACAAGAAGACAATCAATAAGAAGACCAAGGACATGTCGGGTGGCTGGAAGATGCGTGTCGCCCTCGCCAAGGCGCTGTTCGTCAAGCCCTCGCTCCTTTTGCTCGATGACCCGACTGCCCATTTGGACTTGGAAGCCTGCGTGTGGCTGGAGGAGTACATGAAGAGGTGGGACCGCACTCTGATCCTCGTCTCCCACTCCATGGACTTCTTGAACGGCGTCTGCACCAATATGATTGACATGCGCATGAAGCAGCTCATTTACTACGGTGGCAACTACGACACCTACATCAAGACGCGCACGGAGCAGGAGGTCAACCAGATGAAGGCGTACGAGAAGCAGCAGGACGAGATCAAGCACATCAAGAAGTTCATTGCCTCTGCCGGTACCTACGCCAACTTGGTCCGACAGGCCAAGTCCCGCCAGAAGATCCTGGACAAGATGGAGGCAGATGGCTTCATCGAGCCCGTCGTTGCCGACCGTGTCTTTACTTTCCGTTTTGCCGATGTCGAGAAGCTGCCCCCACCTGTGCTATCGCTCGACGACGTGACCTTTTCCTACTCTGGCAATGCCGCCGACAACCTCTACGAGAACCTGGACTTTGGTGTCGACATGGACTCGCGAACCGCTCTCGTCGGGCCCAACGGTGTCGGAAAGTCGACGCTGCTCCGCATTTTCACGGGTCAACTTTCACCAACCAAGGGTAACGTTTCCCGCCACACTCACTTGAAGCTTGGAATGTACACCCAGCACTCCCACGAATCCCTCGACCTCACCAAGTCGGCTCTCGACTTTGTTCGTGACAAGTACTCCAGCACATCCCAGGACTACCAGTACTGGCGGCAACAGCTCGGCAAGTATGGCCTGAGTGGTGATTCGCAGACGGCCAAGATGGCCACCCTTTCCGAAGGTCAGAAGAGCCGTATTGTGTTCGCCCTCTTGGCTATTGAGAGCCCTAACATGCTGTTGCTCGACGAGCCTACCAACGGTTTGGATATCCCCACCATTGACAGTTTGGCGGACGCTATCAACGCTTTCAGCGGCGGTGTCGTCGTTGTTTCTCACGACTTCCGGTAAGTTGCACTCGAATAAACGCCATGACCTTGACCTTTTTGCTAACGGACATAGATTGCTCGACAAGATTGCCAAGGACATTATGGTTTGCGAACACAAGACGGTCCGACGATGGGACGGTACCATCGGTGACTACAAGAAGCATCTCTCGAAGAAGATGTTTGCTGCCGGTGCTATCTAAGGGGGAATGGCATGGGTGCGAACTGCATGGGTGCGGTCTCGATGAGCGAGATTCAGGTACGAAGCTAAAAGCGGTATCTGGATGCAGAGCCTGGACGCGTATGCCGGACGCCAGCGGCCTCTCAGCGGCCTGCTTCAGTGTCTTTTCTGCATGTGCATGTGGGTAGAGGAGGCATCTGGATTAGGATCGGGTTCATGATGCATCGGGACTTAGAGGAGTTCTTAGACTGCGGGTTCTGGAAAAAAAATGTCATGGATAGAATCGGATTCGATTGTCCTTCAATGGGAACGTGTCGCAACAGTTTGGGTAAAAATCTGATGTGAAAGCTTCGGCCTCGTCACGTGAAGACGGAAGGGGTGGACGAAAGGCGAAGCAGACATTATGGAAATGGGAAGAAGTTTTTCTTGTATTGTCGTCAACTTAAATAAATTGAGGCAAAGCGAGGCTTTTTCATTGACAATTGACGCGCATCACGCTTGCCGCTCGCCCAAAGTTTTAAATGTATTGATTGTCACAGCTCCCGAGCCAAGCAAAGTAGATATTAGCTCCAACCCCAAGAGATTCAATCCCCCCCATCTATTGTATATCTACATTTCCGCCGCCCAACCGCCATCGACGCCATCACCCATCGCCTAAACCGCGATCGCATCCGCCCTCGCCTTCGCATACACACGAAGCTTGCGCCTTCTCTCGCTTCCTGCCACGATGCAAGCCCTCCGCCGTCCGTTGAGCTCGGCGCTCTCGAAAGCTGCTGCTGCGCGGCACTATGCGACGGGGTCCTCGGCGTATGCGAACACGATTAAGAATCTGAGGATCAATGGCGATACCAAGGTTTTGTTCCAGGGGTTTACGGGACGGCAGGGGACGTGAGTGAATGCTGTTTTTCTCTCTGTTTTGGGGGGGAGGGTTGTATACGTGCAGCGAATGGATGGATGGATGGATGGATGGATGGATGCAGGTGGTGATGAGATTGGATTGAGGGATTGATTCGAATGGATAGAGGGAATGGACTGACGGGTTGACTTACAGGTTCCATGCTCAACAGGCGATTGAATACGGTATGTGGCATGCACGCGTCGCGTCGTCTACAAAAAATTCGAGACAAGAAATCGAGTCGGGAATTGACAGCTGACGTGGTGTTTCTAGGTACTAACGTGATCGGCGGGACGAACCCTAAGAAGGCGGGCTCGGAGCATCTTGGGAAACCCGTGTTTGCCAGTGTCGAGGATGCGATTCGGCAGACGGGGGCTACGGCCTCTGCCATCTTTGTTCCGTAAGGCGCGCCATGTTGTCCGCGAGTTGAGAAGTAGCAGAAGTGCTGACTTTTTCGTATAGGCCTCCGGTTGCTGCGGCGAGTATCGAGGAGGCTATCAAGGCGGAGATGCCGTTGATTGTCACGTAGGTTTGCGCCTTTGTTTCTCTTGTTTTGCATGGGTGTTTGGAAGCTTACTGTTGGGACGCAGCATCACTGAGGGTATCCCCCAGCACGGTATGGTGTGCCTGAGAAAATGAGGGTTGCTTTTCGCTAATTGCAGTAGATATGGTTCGCATCACAGACATGCTCAAGACGCAAGGCAAAACTCGCATGGTCGGTCCCAACTGCCCCGGAATCATCGCCCCAGTACGTCCATCCCCGTTTCAACTCCCTCCCCTCCCTTCTTCTTCTCTAATGATATCCAGGGCCAATGCAAAATCGGTATCATGCCCGGCTTCATACACAAGCGCGGCCGTGTCGGCATTGTCTCCCGTTCCGGTACTCTGACTTACGAAGCTGTAAACCAAACCACGCAAGCCGGCCTCGGTCAATCCCTCGTCGTCGGTATCGGCGGTGACCCCTTTTCTGGCACAAACTTCATCGACTGCCTAAAGGTGTTCCTTGAAGACGAAGAGACGGACGGCATCATCATGATTGGCGAGATTGGAGGGTGCGCCGAAGAAGACGCGGCGGATTTCCTCAAGGAGTACAACACTGCCGACAAGCCAGTTGTTAGTTTCATTGCGGGCATTTCAGCGCCGCCGGGAAGGAGAATGGGACATGCGGGAGCTATTGTCAGTGGTGGCAAGGGCGATGCTAACAGCAAGATCAACGCGCTGGAAGCCGCTGGTGTAGTGGTGGAGAGGTCCCCTGCTGCGTTGGGGAAGACGTTGTACGATCAGTTCGTGAAGCGGGATTTGGTTTAGAGGGCGGAAACGTCCTGCAGTACTGGTGGAGCAGCTAGCTGGCTTGCTAGATACTGGACGAGATGCCCAGATGGGATGAGATTCCCGGTTCCCCTTTTGATTTTTCATCTTGTGTTTAGAGCGTGGCCTGGTAGGGCTGGCAGAATGATGGATGGATATCTTGTCTTGTCTGGGTTGCGTAAGTATAGGCCCCCGGACATTGTATATTTAGTTTTTTAGAGCAATCGATGGTAGGCTTGTCCCTTTTTTTATCTCTTTTGCGAGTGACTTTGCGTGAATGACGTTCAAATGGTCAAGAAGTAGTTTTTGGCAAACATACATAGATGGCCCAAGCTCCCAACTTTTTCCATATCTGCGTCTATCTGATCTCCCGCGCGCGACATTCAATGTTGGTCTACACGGAATTTCAAGAGATCCAACTACGAAGCCAAGCGCCGGCGAGATGTCGAAAACCAAGACTAAGCAGTTGAGGCGCGAGTTGAAGCGTGGGGCGGAACGGAAAATGGGCGCTGCGAGGCGGAAGGCAATGTCTGCTACGGCTGCATCGTCTACAGCGAAAGCGGTGAATTCAGGTGCACGTACAAGTACGCATACGACAGGCTCCAAGAAACGGAAATCGAATCACGGAACTACTTCTTCGAATGATATTGAGACGTCGACTGGTGTTGCGACGACTACAACTACAATCACAACGAACTCTTCACTCACCTCCCCAACAAACCCCACCACCAACACCACCCATCCAAAGCCCAAATCCCACCTCCAAGCGTCCCAAAACCCCCCAATCCCCTTCGGCACCTACGACAACATCCTCCTCGTCGGCGAAGGCGACTTCAGCTTCACCCACAGCCTCGCCCTCCACCACGGCTGCGCAAACATCACCGCCACAACCAACGAACCCCACTCCGAAGTCCACAAAAAATACCCCAGCTTCGCCTCCATCGAACACGACCTCAAAGCCCTCACACCCCCCGTCCCCCTCCGCTTCGAAATAGACGCCCGCAAACTAGCCTCCTACAAGGACCTGAGGCCCGAGGCCGACGACCCCGACCACGCAGATGGCCGGAGAACGGATAAATCTTGGGATGTTATAGCCTTTATGTTTCCCCATACTGGGGGTCTATCGACGGATACTAATCGCCAAGTTCGCGCAAACCAGCATCTCCTCGCCTCCTTCTTCACCTCGTGTATCACGCCCGCGCCGCCTGCGCGCCCGCCGCGTCGGTCGCCGGCGCCGTTTCTTAGGGCCGGTGGCAGGGTCATCGTGTCGTTGTTTGAGGGCCCGGCGTATGAGTTGTGGTGTATTAGGAATTTGGCGAGGCATGTTGGGTTGAGGGTTGTGGAGAGCTTTCGGTTTGAGTGGGGGGCGTATCCGGGGTATGGGCATGTTAGGACGTTGGGGGTTGTGGAGGGGGGTGGGGGGTGGAAGGGGGAGGGGAGGGAGGCGAGATGTTTTGTTTTTGAGAAGGTGGGGGAGGGCCAGGGGGAGGAGGGGTTGGGGATGGGGATGCAGTTGGGGGTGGGGAAAGAGAAGGCGAAGGGGAAGGGGAAGACGAAGGCGAAGGGGAGTGGTGGGAGGGGGGTTAAGGGTGAGAGTGGGAGTGAGAGTAGTGATGGGGAGGGTGGATGAAAGGGTATCTTTTGCTATGCATGTATGCATGACTGACAGATGTTTACAAGGCTCAAATCGTCCCGACGCGGACCTACTAGATGTTGAGAAGTGCGAGCAAGCAGGGAGAGCCGCTTATTTTCTCAAAGTAGGCGTCTGACGTCCATCGTCGCGCCTCACTGCCGTCGACACACCCTCACGCCTCAAGTAACAGAATACCATTCTCGCTTTGAAAGTAAAGAGGAGGACGGAGAAGAGATGGATATGACGTTCTTGAAGTGCCATCAATACTAGGACAATACTCTATATATGATATACATAGAGGGCACAGTCACAGCCCAAAACATGGCATGAAATGCATCAAATTTCCAAACGCCACGCTATGCTAGCATGCCATACTCACACCAACACCAGATCCCAGGTACAGCGAAAGTCAAAAAGAAAGAAGGAAGGAAGGAAACGGGAAAAGAATAACCCTATGAGATGTAAACCTTCAAAACCACACCCTCCGCCCACTTCATCCCCCCCACCCCCTCCACCGGATCCCTGACCCACCCCCTCTCAGTCCCCAAGCCCTCATTCAGCGTCCTCAGCCGCTCCTTTCCATAGATCCGGCCATTTGGCAGGACCACGGGATCGGACTCGACGATGCTCTTGGTGTGGTGGGCGTAGGGCACGTTGCGGGCGAGGTCGTTGAGCTCGGTGCTGCAGATGGGACAGACAGAGGTGGTGGCTGTGGCTACGTTGCCTGAGGAGGCGGGGTAGGCGGAGTGGCAGGAAGGGGTTTTGAGGGCAGAGAGCCCGGCGGAGAGGGCGATGTGGAGGAGGGGACGGGGGGGAAGGGAGTAGAGTGTGTGGTGGGTTTTTAGGAAGAGGGTGGCCAGGTGGTGCCAGCGGGTGGAGGAGTAAAGGGACTATGGGATGTAAGTTTTGGGATAGAAATGGAATGGGAGAGGATGGGAGAGGATGAGATGGGGGTGCTTACTGCATAGGGTTCTACATCATCCCATGGCTTGTAGGCTAATAGTCCTGCTGCTTTGCCGAGGAGTGCGAAGTCCCCGCTCCCAGTGAGATATTTCTTTGCATGTGCCCTTGCCTCCATCAATTTTTGCTCTCCTCCACCTTGTCTCCTCGAACTATCATCACCGCCACCAACACCCACCGCCAAACTCACCCCATTTACCCCATCCCCATCCATATCGACATCCTCCCCCCCCACCCCAACACCTCTCTCATGCCCTAACCTCACCAACTCAATATACTGCTGCAACCTCAACTCAAACTCCAGCTCATTCCCCATCTTCTTCAACTCTTTTGCATTCTCTTTGCACCAGCTAAGCGCCAACGTCGTGCTTCGTTCCTCCGCCAAGCTCCTCTCGATCCGGTGACAGGCGACAAATGCATCCACGTCTACCAGCTCCGTGATATCCTGACTCATGGCGAGATGTGCCGCGCTCTCTTTGTAGCCCTCGCGTAGCAGGTAGTCTACTAGTAATCGCGAGAGTCGTATACGGCTCCACTCGTCGTACTTGACGTCGACCAGGCTCTGCACCTCGTACAGATCTTGCAGGTGCTGGAGGCGCGCGCGTGTGGACTTGTGGAGGCGGTGTTCCTCGTCGTGTAGGTTTGAGAGTTTTCGTTTCAGGCCTTGCATCTTGGAGATCATGGTGTCGATGCTTTCGAGCGTAGCAGCGGCGGGGGGCGGCGGGGAGGAGGAGCTGACCTTTTGGAGGGTCTTGGTGGAGAGGGCAAGTATTTCTTTGGTGGTGTTTTCGAGGTAGCGTTGGGCGGTCTTCTGGTTGCGACGGGAGAGCTCGTAGGGCATGCGGAGGAGGGGTTGGTCCTGTGGAAGGTGTCGCTGTTAGTTTGGTGCGTGTTTGGGGGTGTGAATGGGGACGTACGAGGATTAGATGTGATTCTGCGTTGAGCTGGGTGGTTGTGAGCTCCGCCATGGCGGGCAAGTGTGGAGTAGGTAGAGGAATGCGGAATGTGAGCTATGTACTTCGTAGTGAGTGTGCGTTAGGCAGCGGATTGCCTTCGTCTGTGAGATAAGATGAGGTGGGAAGCTCGTTGGTTGTGGTTTGAGCTAACTAGACAGCGGTTGGTTGTCTCACATACCGGCTTGTGCTGCACATCACATTACATTGCAATCGCGTCACTTGAGCTGACGAAAGGCCGAAATTAGGCAAAGTCTATGTTTAATAAAAACGACCGGCTTGAGACTGATTTGTATTTGCAAGATGTTCCAAGATACGAAGTAGTACGCCAATACGTAATTGAAACCAATCGCTGCGGCTGTATTTCAGTCTTGGAAAGAGTGTGGCGAAAGCTTTATCTGCTGTAAAAGGCTACATAAGTACACAAGCATATATTCTCAAGATAAGCCACTACATTATAAACTTTGAATCGATTGTTTGAAGCTCATCGATTCAAAGTCTCAAGGTCCGTCCATGTATAGCACGCCGACATAGTAAGTGAGCATGTCACTAAGCCAATTTCGGACTAGCGTCACTAGCTCCCAACCCCAAAAAATCCACCCCACCCGTGACTCTCCAAGCACATCTACGTTTCCCTCAAACCCCCCATACACCCTCCCATCTGTTCCAAATGGCGACTCTCACACTCACAGAGACCCGAACCAAAAGTCGGATCCCCAAAAATGTCAAACTCCCCCCCGAAAACGAACGCTACATGCGCGCATGCGCAGATATCGCCTCAGCACTCATTCAAGACTACGAATCCCAAGCCGACGGCACGAAGCCCAAAAAAGATCTGAATCTAAACCACCTGCGGGGCCAGATAGCAAAGAAGCATTACCTGAAGAGCCAACCCCCACTTACAGCCATCATTGCCGCGGTGCCAGAGCATTATAAGAAATATATACTGCCAAAGTTGATTGCGAAGCCGATCCGTAAGTAGTTTGATATCACGTGCCCGCTGGTCTACAACCCATCGGAAGAGGATACTAACTCGGATCTAGGAACATCCTCAGGTATAGCTGTGGTGGCTGTAATGTGTAAACCACATCGCTGTCCGCACATCTCTTATACCGGCAATATATGCGTCTACTGCCCTGGAGGCCCAGACTCTGATTTCGAATACAGCACCCAGTCATACACAGGCTACGAACCAACCTCCATGCGCGCCATTCGCGCCCGATATGACCCGTATGAGCAGGCACGCGGTCGAGTCGACCAGATCAAATCCCTAGGTCACTCAGTCGACAAAGTAGAATACATCATCATGGGCGGAACATTCATGTCACTCCCTGAATCCTACCGTGACGATTTCATTTCTCAACTGCACAACGCACTATCAGGCTACCAGACGAAAAACGTCGACGAAGCGGTAGCAGCGGGCGAAATGAGCGGCATAAAATGCGTAGGCATCACAATCGAAACGCGACCGGATTACTGCCTAGATCAACATCTCTCCTCCATGCTCCGGTACGGCTGCACCCGCCTTGAAATCGGTGTCCAATCTCTCTATGAAGACGTCGCCCGCGACACGAACCGCGGCCACACGGTCGCCGCCGTCGCCAAAACCTTCTGCCTCGCCAAAGACGCCGGCTTTAAAGTAGTCTCACACATGATGCCCGACCTTCCCAACGTCGGCATGGAACGCGATCTCGACCAATTCATCGAGTATTTTTCCAACCCCGACTTCCGCACCGACGGTCTAAAAATCTACCCCACCCTCGTCATCCGCGGCACAGGACTCTACGAACTCTGGCGCACAGGCCGCTATAAAAACTACACGCCCAATGCCCTCATCGATCTCGTCGCCCGCATTCTCGCCCTCATTCCCCCCTGGACCCGAATCTACCGCGTCCAACGCGACATCCCCATGCCCCTCGTAACCTCGGGCGTTGAAAACGGCAACCTCCGCGAACTCGCCCTCGCCCGCATGAAAGACTTCGGCACCTCATGCCGTGACGTGCGTACCCGCGAAGTCGGCATCAACGAAGTCAAGCACAAAATCCGGCCCGACCAGGTCGAACTCGTACGTCGCGACTACGTCGCCAATGGCGGTTGGGAAACTTTCCTTGCGTACGAGGACCCGAAGCAGGATATCCTCATCGCCCTGCTTCGACTGCGCCAGTGCTCCGCTGAGCATACGTTTCGGCCTGAGCTTACGGGACAAGCTACTTCGCTGGTCCGCGAGCTGCATGTGTATGGGTCGGCTGTGCCGGTGCATGCGAGGGATCCGAAGAAGTTTCAGCATCAGGGGTATGGGACGTTGTTGATGGAGGAGGCGGAGAGGATCGCGAGGGATGAGCATGCGAGTGCGAAGATTAGTGTTATTTCGGGCGTGGGGGTTAGGAGTTATTATGCCAAGTTGGGGTATTGGTTGGATGGGCCGTATATGAGTAAAAGTTTGGAGTGAGTGAGGGTGGGGGGGGTTTACATTTCGAGATATGAAGGGCGTTTCGGATGGTGGAGAAGAAGTTATATATGCATTATTGGCGTTCAGGAGGTTTGGGTGTTCCAATGTACTGTACCTCATGTGGAAATGGGAGACGACATAGGGTTGGGACGAAAAAGTCGAATTAGACATGGAAATAAGGTAGTCAAAACGGAAGGAACGAGCTAGAGAATGGAGGGGATGGGTTGGAAAAGAGAAGCAATGGTGATGGGAAACGACCAGATTATATTCAATTGCACCACTCGCTATGACATGTGCGAATCAAAACATGTACACTACCATCTCATATCAAGGACAGCCTAGACCCTCGACCAAAATCATACCGATGAAACGCCATATTCCAAGCCCGACAAAACAGTCCTTCACCTCGCTCTCCGCGTGTTCGATATACACCTCCCTCCATCTCTACTATGGCGCTCGATCATGAAAGCGTTATCGCACCACGCCGACTCTCGCGAAAATGCAGTAGGGCTTGGAATCCGCAGAAGACGAAGAACCCCATGTAAATGAAGACAGCGCCAAATACGGCACCTGCGACTGCTCCGCCATCCTTGGGGTCTTCTTCTGAGCCTAGTACTGTGTGGGAGCCAGACTGTGATTGATTTGTTAGCTTTTCTCTCAGTTTTGCTTGCATTGGAGAAGGGCAAGAGGGGGGGGCGAGTTGGTAGTGCAGGTGATGATGTATATACCTTGAATAAGCTTCCGATAACGGAGAGAATTACTATGGCGAAGACGGAGACGACGACGCTGGAGAGAGAGTTAGCATGTTGTGTTTTGTCTTATTTATTCGTTGCTTTCTTGTGTCCTTCTGGTTCGGCGTGGTGGTGGCGTAGTCGCCATGTCCTCCGCCTTCCCCCCTCCTCAGCCCGAATCACTCCAGCTTCAACATCTTCCCTCGGATCAGAAATGTACATACCACGTCCACGCATTCATGGCAGAGACCAGCGGTTTAACCATACTGGGCAACTACTCTCTTTGTATGGCTCTGTGGTCCTGCTACGGAGCTTATCGGCAGCTGTGCTCTGTCTTAGGCGTGGCAGACAAGAGGCACGGTGGTAGATACGAGGGTAGATTCGTGCGACGGAGTTATGTTGGGTCTAGCGAGTGTTTTGATGGGTGGTTCGTGATGGGTTTGACGGGAGTTGGGAACTTGTGTCGTGCCGGAGTCTGATTGTCTTCGGTGGTGAGGATGATGTCTTGTGCATCGCGGGCTTGGCGGGAAGTGGTGGTCCGTGCATTAGTAGCTCGATCTTGATGCATGCGGGTCTGACGTGCAGAGAACTTCATCTAAATTGATAGATATTTATACTTGTTGAACGCATGCCGTCTGATCACATGGGTTTATTGAAGTGATAGGTTGAGGGTTTCAGAATAGACGCTTCTTGGTTCTTGTGCGTGTCATTTCACGATATAGTACTCTGACCAAAGTACTTGGGAATCCTACGGCCGAATGTCATCATGTGATATACCACTTCATATTATCAAGGATCTACTCGTCCGGATACACTCCGTTTGGTGTAATTACATATACATGTTTACTGACTCACTTCCTCCCTATCTTTGCCAGATCGCCCGCGCTACATCTGTTGCACAGCGATCTGTTTTATATGTCTGCCGCGCGGCGTATGCCCAAGGCCCACGATTTAGTTACTAAATATGGCACAGATGGCTCAAAGCTCTTATTGGTGTTCTCAGGCAGAGAACAATGTATCTTTTCTTACTTGTCGTGGCACATGGCACAGCTTCAAACTACAGGTCTGGAATATATAATAGGAGAAGATGTATTAGGGACAGCTTGAGTGCTTAGAAGCTGAAATCAGCATGTTGCTGTTAAGACAATTCACCAAGTACAAAATCCAAACAACTAGCGAAACATACGCGTTCTAATTACAAAGGACCGTAACAAAAGTTCCAAATTCGTCTTTCTCAGAAACTGTGAAAGAGAAACTCACTTGCCCCCCATCCCTTTCCTCGAAATACTTCCTACCTCTCCCTCCCTCCCCTCCCTCCTCTCCCTCCTCCGCCTCCGCCTCGCCTCCCTTTCCTCAATTTTCCGCGTAATACACTCCCCACTCCCACAACAGCACCTCGCCCCATCCTTCCGATAAACCCAATACGCCTCTCCGTAATCCACCGTCAACTCCTCCCCCGCCTTGACCCCCCTGCGCATCACAACCGCCATAATACGCATCCCTCCAACACGCATAACCTGAAACACAGCATGCGCATCGCAACTATGATTAATGAACCGCGTCCAATTCCCCTGCCTAAGCCCATCAATAAAAGCAATAGGATGGCAGATCCCAACGTTCTCACCACCACCTTCACTTCCGCCTTCATTCTTTTCCCGCATAGCTCGACCCATTGACCCTACCGACGAAGCCGACATACTGGAAGCAAAAGAAGCCACCGACGACAGAGAAGAAGATCTAGACCCCCCTTCCCGACCATCCACTTCATACCCCCTCAAATCCCCCAACCCAAGCTCCATAACGTACTCATTCGTCCCCTTATCTACCTCCCCAACCCCAACCCCCCTAAGCACACCCGCATACCACCCAACCACCACACCTCGCATTACCCCTCTCCTAGCAAAAACCCCCACACCTCTCCCCTCCGTCTCTCTCAACTCAAACCACCCCTCCCATCCCGCACTACTCCCACACCACCGCTCAAATGAATGCTCGCACTTCTTAGTTCCACAGCGGCGCCGTGTGAAGCATGTTTCGCCTACGCAGGTGTTGCAGAGGGGTCCGATGGCGCGGGCGACGTGAGAGGGGGAGCGCGGGGGCCAGGGAACGGTGGGGGGAAAGGTAGGGGGAAGCGATGTGTGGGTGAAGGAGGGTGTGTCGAGGACGTAGGTGTTTTGTTGGGGGGTGGGGATGGGGATTTGTTGGTGGGATTTTAGGGAGACGTAGTGGAAGTTGGGGGGTTGGTAGTGGACGGTGTAGGGAGGTGGGGGAGGTTTTGGTTTTGCTCTTGGTTTTGCTCTTGGTTTGGTGATGTTGGTGGTGGTAGGGGGAGAGCGGGTCTTTCTGATGCCGGTGGGTTTCGAAGGTGTTTTTGTGGAGGTGGTGGAGGTGGTCTTGGGGCGGTTCGGAAGTGTTTTCTTGGGCGGTTCGGTTGATGAGGACATTGTTGGCTGTATCTGCCCTTTGCTATTACTTTTCTGGGTGGATTCGTACGCGGTAGGTCGTAGTGAGAATTACTAGACATTGAGGGTAAGAGAGAGGAAATATAAAGGTATCGCTGCGCTACTTGTGTATATTGTTTAGAACACGCGATGTGGTTTGCTAGGCAGTTAGAAGGTGCGACGTGCTTCTACACAACAGGTGAAACCAAGATGAATGAAAAAGGGGTCTCGGGACAATGGGACAATGGTTTGGTCGGCGGAGCTCAACAAAGGTACTATTTCAAGACGAATGGCCAAATGAAAGTGAATTGGATGATAAAGGCGTGAATGCACAGGTAAAAGCGAACTTGTTCTTTGTTTTGGGACATGTCTATGTTCAATATACAAGGGTTTTAGCTACATGTTAGTACAGGTTTTCAGAATACGGAGTAGATACAATAGCCTAGTCGTTGAGGGCCCCGTAGAAGGGTAGGCCGATGGCCTGAAGGAGAAGACGGGCGTCTTTGTTGTTGGTCGCGTCGGTTTGAATGGTGATGTAGCAACCGGGGATCATCTTGGCCGGGTAGCTGTGTTCATCAAATTAGCGTTGCTAGCCTTTAGTTGACAAGAGGAACTCACGCGTCGTAGTTGACCTCGATCTCGGGAAACAGGGCCACTTGATCCGGGGTCAGACCGAAACTCATGTTTCCGCTGCCGTCACCTGAAGACCCGGGCACGCCCTTCCATTCCTTTATGCGCGGCAAAACAACATCAACCAACTTCGCCAGAAAGTGATGGGCATCCTCACGCTCCATATGGGACGTCGCAGACACATAACGGCCCTGGCGCAGCTCCCAGCCAATCACATTGTGCCTCGCCTTGTGGGTGGTGCTTCGCACGCCGCTGATGGCTTGCAACACCATTCCCGCTACATGAAGATGTGCACTGTTCTCTTGCGCTTCGGGCACCATGGAGTGGACAGTGACGCTGGTAATTTTGGGCACGTTGCGGAAGTTTCTCTGCGGGGTCAGAAGCCGCAGCACTTCACCACGGCCGCGTGGAGGCCGCAGCGGACGATTCTTGAAGTACGGTGAGTCGCCCTTCCATTCTCGCAGACGCTGCTCCATCTTCGCCGGCCGGAAGCCCGGCGGGTAGTGCTGGTATGTGAGGGTGAGGATGTCGGCGGCTATGGTGCTCTGGTACGTCTGCTCGAGGCGAGGAAGACTGAAGGGGCCGGGCTGGAAAAGACGGGAGGCGGGGTTCGAAACGGGCGGTGGCTGATGGGGGTGTAGAGGCCCGCGGTAGTATTTGGGCGGGCGGTATTGGTATCTGATGGCCGTATTGTCAATTGGTGTGTTCGCGCCGGCATCTAGCATTATGTGTATCTCAAATTACCTGCTTGCCGGGAGCTCCCTCTTCCCTCTCCTCCTCAGACGGCTGCGTGCTATCGGGTCGAATGCCTGGGCGAGGTCTGTTGAGGGCGGCGGAACCGAAAACGAGGACGAGTCCTCGATCTCGTTCAGGGCTTCAAAGGAGGCATTGCGGCGCGACGGCGGTCGGACAGTCTGTACTATTTGTATGGCTTGTAGGGCGGGACGCGTATCTCTACACAGCGCAGATGCGGTTCGAAATGGCAGCTCTCGCAGCGCCATGATGAAGGGGAGATGAGATGGCTTTCACTGCCTGAGTGGTTGCGGATGGGGAAATCTTCGCTCAGACGATAGATGCAGGGATCTTATTTCGAAAAGAGCTGACCAATAAAAATAGCTCAAGTATCATTACCAGCAGACGAAGGCCAATGGGAATAATTGATGGCCGGTAATTGCTGAAAGTGACCAATGGGAAGCCCAAAATGGCCGAGATAAGAGCTAATTCCAAGAAATCCCCGATATCCAACCAATCAGACACGGCTTCTCCGAAATAATCAATGCCAATGCCACCGTATACGTCGTATATCAAATACGTCCTTGGCGAAACACACAGGCAACAGAACACAGAATGGGCATGTGGAGCAATTGACCTCCAATGTTGATCTAGGCCCCACCCGCTACTCGCTGTCCGCTTCCTCGCCGTATCTTATTGCTCTGGATCGTCCTATATCTACTGTGTTGGACTGCACGCCTTGAAGTTAGAGCCGGATGGGTGCCCGCAATGAACGGCGTATCGCGCTTCCTGAGCCGACGTGAGAAGCACTTCAAGCACGCCCGCAATAAATCACGCACCAAATCGCCCCTGGTGTCCTCGGAGTTGTACAAGGTCTTCACCCCCGAGGAGACGAAGCAGCCGGGGAAGGACAAAGATGGCGAGAAGAAGGTAATATGATGCATACACCGGTCGGTTCCCATCGATTCTGATGCCTTCTCTTCCAACAGATCAAGATGCTGGTTCACCGGCTGCAGGTGAATGGTATCGCCGGCCTGGGCGATGAACACGCCGAATATGCCCTCTGTTGGCATCCCGATGACCTCGACGCCGCCTATGACCTGCTAGTGCTGGTCAACGAGTCCTTCGAAGGTGAGCTGAAGGACTACGACCCCACCGTGTCCATGCAGGGCGCCGTGAACCGCAACATGGTGACCTGTTATCTGGATTCGCTCCTCTTCGCCATGTTCTCCAGGCTCGATAGCTTCGACGCCATGTTGTATGCCGAGTTTAGTGACGATCCACGAAAGAAGCTGGCCGCCGTGCTGCGTCTCTGGGTGAACTTGCTCAGGACGGGCCGCCTCATTAGAACTGATCTTGTGAGCGCCTCCCCTATCTTCGTCCTTTGGTCCATTCGGCAATTTATAAACGTGACCATTGTTAAGGCCCATGCTGTTCATTCATGCTGATCTTGCGTACTAGACGAAACATCTTCAGGACTCTTTGGCCACATGCGGCTGGGAAGAAGCTGCCCTCATTCGTCAGCAGGACGCTTCCGAGGCATTCACTTTCATCACCGGTGCTCTGGAACTGCCCCTTCTCACGCTAAAGATGGACATCTTCCATACCGGCCGCGAGAACAAAGAAGACGACCACAAGCTCGTCAACGAGCGCTTGCTCGAAGTTGCCATACCGGAGCAGAAGCCCGATGTTCAGGTCACTCTCGAACAATGTCTGGAGACATACTTCAACAACCGCATCGAGGTGAAGCGCCATCTCCAACGCCAAAACACCCTTCCATCTGTGGATACGAATGATCCCGAAAAGAACGAGACCACTCACATCGAAACTTTGGAGCTCGTGGAGACGCCTGTCGCCACAACTCCGCGTTCAATCGACTTCCCTAAACCCGGCCCGCCCGCCAGGCCCACTCCAGGTCGCCGACGTGGGGATAGCATCTTCACCGAGAGATACACTGGCCCTATCAAGCCTGGTTTCGATGAAAAGAAGCACCTAGACGAAATACTCAACAACGACTCCGGGGAGCGGTCTCGATCATCGTCATTGCGAAAGGAGGTCATGATGCCTGCCTGGCAGTTCTTCAGTCTCATTCCCTGGTACACTGACAACGTGCCCAAAACCGACGCCCAGGTTGCTGCGCACTTTTGCACAAAACGGCCTGTTCTTGGCATATGTCTGAAGCGCTACATGATGACCTTGGATGGCGCATCAAGACGCCTTGACACCTACATCGACATACCTTTGGAGATCGGACTACCGCATTTCATATCCGATGAGCGAATGAATGAGGAAGGGCCTCTATTTGGAAACTTCAAGTTGGTTCTTCAATCTGTAGTCTGCCACCGTGGCATCTCTGTCGACTCCGGCCATTACATTTCGCTCGCCCGCGCTAACAAGTCGCCTTCTACAAATCGTCCTGCCTCCTCTCATTCAGAAGCGAATGACGATGCTTGGCTTCGTTATGATGACCTTGCGAATCCGAGGGTAGCCAAGGTTGACATCGTGAAAGCCTTGCGCGATGAGTCACCATATCTACTCTTCTACCAGGTTCAGCCTATTGACGAAGGATTGGCTTCAAGAGGCGATCCGCCTCCCTACGCCGAAGCAGGGTCCGAACCATTAACAACTGACCCTTCTAAAGAAACTCTCGTCTCTGAAACAGACGCATCTTCCGCTGCCGCAGATACGGGCGAATGGGAAAAAGTATCCGTGACTGAAGCCGAACCTTCAGTTGGCGACACAATTGTTTCCGAGCCCATCAGTCGCACCAGTATGTCAAGCAACCACCGCACCAGCACCACTATCGAAGGATTCGCAGAACTCCAACGCGGCCGCTCCGACTCCGCAACCCCCGAAGAACAAAATACAAACTTCCTCTCCGCCTCCCGCCGGAACTCTCGACCCTGGCTTCACGGCAGCAAGAACGGCAGCCGACCCAGCAGCCAAAGCGGCGAGAACCGCCTTTCGATCACCATCTCCCGTCTCACCGGTCGTACCAGCAAAGACAAGTTATCTAGCGTTGAGGATCGCGACTCCATCGACGACCCCTTGGTCATCATCAACAGGGTTCAAAACGCACATAGTGTGGAGGACGGAAAACAGGCCTCGCCTCTGGCGAAGGAAAAGAAGCACAGCACAGATATAGGCCGCTCGAAGAGCAAGCGTGAGAAAAAGGATGAGAAAAGAGAAGAGAAGAGGTTGAGGAGTAAGAGCATGGAACCCGTCATTGGAGTAGAGGCATCAAGGAAAGAGAAGGGAAAACGGAAGGCTAAGCAGCGGCCAGATCGGGAGTGTATTGTTATGTAGGGTTGGAGTGGGGTCTTTTGTATACATACTTCCGTATATTAGTGTTAGTACGTTCACCCAATGGATTTTACATGATTAACATTTCTGTCATCTAGCCCTCGAGACGCCTCTAGATTAGGCAAGAAAAATTTCAACAAAACATGTATTTCCCGGAAAATATTATAGTACTCATGTAGTACTATATTTAAGTTTGTTGAAGGGCTAGGGACTCCTGTATAACATGATGTCCACCCCTGCATTCTAATATACAATGGCCAGGCTAAAACATGCCGAGCAAGCTACTGAGCCGGATGAGTCTCTCAGCACTACGGAGTACTCCGTACTATAGTTCCTGTGCAATTTGATCATCTATTTTGTATCGCATTCTCCCTTGTTTAACGCGTACATTCTATCATTGTGAATACAAGCTTTTACAGTCTGGAAACAAGCTTTTTAGACTCCCTAAACTGGGAAGCCCTACCGCCGCTCAGAGATTGTGTATCTAGCTATCTTGACGTCAAGGTAGTTGACCCGCTAGCCCTAATCATACCATTCTAAACCGCCCTGTTTCATTGGCCATATAGGTGCATATCTTATGCACTCATGGGGCTTCGTAGCGCTTACTATGTATCGTAGGAAGTACGGGGATGCGGTAGGATCCACCTCGTTAGATCCGCGAACCCATGTTTGTAGTACATGGCACAAGCCACAGGTCCCCAGCCATCTATGCTTCGTAGATCGACCGGCTCAATTCAGTCAAGGGAAGTTTGAAGGTAATGGCGTCGTCGTCATCGAGTTCCTAGGATACCATCACCATCGTTGAGCGAATATATAGCAACTCGACATCACTCAGCACCATGGCTTGTTCGTTACTTGAGCTCGTTTTTTTTACTGGCACTACACTGGGCTTTTTCCACATATTTTTCCATCTTTACCACAAACTGACCTGGGTTCCTTCAAGACTAATGCCGACGCAGATCTCCGAAAAGGTCTACGACCTTTGCAAGGAACACGACACTATCACCAGTAGATATGCCAACGATCGGAAGAAACCACCTGGTGGTCACTTCGATGCTTTCTATCGATTCAAACCACCGATGATAATCGAGCGTTCCTCGGAAGGAGAGGGGGGACCCAGCACGTCCAAGGCGGATCTCGAAAGGGCACGGGAATGTGGCAATTGGGGTAGCTCCGAGCCTAGTCAACTCTTCCTCCAATGCTTTCATGACGCGCTTTGCTCGCTTGAGCATGATCCTATGGCGGGTGCAGTCAGCCCAGCGCTGATGGGGAGCAATGGTTTCATGCCGTTGACCATAATGTCTACAGGACTTGATATTTGCCGGCACATGTCGAATCTGATTGTTCGAGCAGAACACGAAGTCTTTCTTGCGACTAATTTCTGGATCGCGTCGGATACATCGCGCTTGATTACCGACGCATTACGGGAGCTTTCGAAAAGGGCTGGCGAAAAGCGGAAACGAGTGACGGTCAAGATCATCTATGACCGCGGAAATGCAAAACAAGTTATCGACAATCACCAGATCGTCCCGCCATCAACTTACACCGGCGGCGCGGTCAAACTACCAGCACCAGAGGAGGTTCCGTATATCAACCTGGAGGTGCAGAACTACCACCGTCCAGCTCTTGGAACCTTCCACTCAAAGTTCATGATTGTGGATCGAAAGTACGCGATTGTACAAAGCAACAACATACAATCCAACGATAACTTGGAGATGATGACGCATCTCGAAGGACCAATTGTGGACTCACTCTACGACACTGCACTCATTGCATGGTACCAATCAATGAATCCCCCGCTTCCACTACTATACGAACAAGCCTGGTCAAAAGACTCCAATACTCAAGTAATATTTCCGAGCAAACCAACCCTCGAAAGTGTAAAATCTCCACTGCCCCAACACAAAGGCGGCGACCCACACTACGACATTGATATAACATCCGCAATACAACGCCAACAACACGCCCTAACCCCCCTCAGCAACGAAACAAAATTACAAGCCCTAAGCCGCCACCTCAACGAACCCACGCGCCAGTCCCGCCAACCTACCGCCCCAGACTCCCCTCCAAACGACGAAATGATTCCTATGTTCCCCCACGCCCCCCACTCCAGCTTCCCCATCGCCCTCGTTAACCGTAGACCCTGGGGCGCTCCAAACCACCAATGCGTAAACGTCCCCCAGAACGAAGCCTGGCTCTCCGCAATCCGAAATGCCACTTCCACAATCTTCATCCAATCTCCCAACCTCAACGCAGCACCGCTCATCTCCGCCCTCAAAGCCGCCCTCTCCCGCGGCATAACTATAACATACTACGTCTGCCTCGGCTACAACGACACTGTCGAGCTCCTCCCCTTCCAAGGCGGCACCAACGAAAAGGTCGCCAACAAGCTATGTCAAAACTTATCGTCTGACGCGAGGAAACAGCTACACATTCATTACTATGTTGGCAAGGATCAGCAGTTCCCAATTCACAATCAGTACAAGGGCCGGAGTTGCCATATCAAGCTGATGGTTGTGGATGGGCATCTGGGGATTCAGGGGAATGCGAATCAGGATACGCAGTCTTGGTTCCATTCCATGGAGGTGAATATCATGATTGATTCAGAGGCAGTTTGTCGTGATTGGATGGAGTTGGTTAGGAGGAATCAGAGTGAGTTTTTTTCCTTTGTTTGCGTTTTGTTTGGTGTGGTTTCTTGTGAGATACTGATCTGATTGATTGTGTTTTAGATACGCATATTTATGGGAAAGCGTCTCAAGAGGATGGCATTTGGAGGGATGGAGAGGGGAGGGAGGCCGAGGGCGCGCTGGGGAAGAATCCGGGGGCTTTTTCGTGGGCTAAGGGATTTTGGGGGGCGGTGCAGAGGGTAAGGGGGGTGAGTCCGTCTTGATGTGGTGGGGAGGGTTAGAGGATAGAATGCGAGAGGGAGGGGCTGGCGAAAGAGTTTTTTAGAGGGTTCAAATGAAGATACATAGGGTTTTGGATTTTCTTGATAGAGTTTTTCGAGTCTTGGTGGGTAGAATTGGTGGGTATTGCGATGGATGGACGATCGGGCAATAGCAAGAACAATGCTGCAGAGGGGTGAATCGCAAAATTAATACATCTAACACGTTGGGTTTCTTATAGAAAAAACAGATTGTGAGACCGTGATTCCACACCCTCAAGCGTTTAGCCTAATACCGCACAACACAGCACTCACCGGTGTTTCGCTGCGGGAATATGACGTGGAGGATCTGACCACTGCAGACGGCGAGCCTGGTTGTGCGTTTAGACAGTTGATTACGTTGGCTATGTTTTACTTGACTGTGGATAGAGGAGTTTGATACCGTCTGTTCGGAGAGCTATGGGTAGGATCTTGTTGGCGTTTGGGGCGGAGGAGGGGGTGGTGGTTGGCGGAGTTTAGTTGTGTACGTGTTGTATTGGACTGCATTGGCGTGTTGTGGTAATTGATGTGGGTCATTACCGTGTAAGAATGAGTCGTTTGTGTCCTGGGCATCGCATTCGTGGGACGTTCTGTTGTGCCTTGGTGAAGGAGCGGTATGTGGGAGATTGCCGGAGTTGGGGGGAAACGCTGGAAAAGGATACAGGTTTGAGATCCTGGGGCAGAAACGATTTGGAAAGCATAGCTGGGCTTATGTGTGAGTGGTGGCTGCTGTATAGCTAGCGGGAGATGCTGCGAATGTCAAAGAACACTTTTCTTCCTCGTTTTGTCTCATTTCTTTCTCGAATCCGATTGCGCTGGATGAGCGGCTTTCTTCGGGGAATTTCACTTTCTGATCTAGTGGGAAGTCAAGGCTACATATGATCCTTTCTTAATCATCAACCACTCAATAGGATCGTTGTCTTGTAAACCTTTTTGAAGACTACATGCTTTACTGGGAGGTTATCGAGGGCGGTGGTTACTCAATGCTGAAGGATTCTTTAGGTATCTTATACCTTCTTAGAGCTCAGTTGTAATTTGGTCGAGCCTAGTAACAGGAAACATAAATATCTGTAATTGTTGATAATGAGTAAAGGCAAGATGCGAGAGTCTAGAAGGCTTGGATTACATCAAGCCTCGCTTACTATATGCATGCCTCCGATGTCCTTTACACCTTTATATCACCTAATCTGGTCTCACGACATAAAGATCAATTTAAAGCTTTTGGATTACTGCGTGATATCATTTCTAGCACCAGATTGCTCCAGCGTTGTGGCAGAACAAACTGCTAAATAGTTATGACACAAACGCGAGCACTAGAAGGTCCGACGAAACCCAGTATGATACCTTACTACACATCGTATACGGTATCCGGAAACTTGGTGCTGTTCCCTATTACCTGATTGCACAATCCGTTCAAAATCACTTACCGTGCTCTCACCACATTACAGTGTCGCCCCCATCCATCAGTTTGTGTAATCCTCACTCTAGCAACAGCCTACCCACCACTTGCCTCCCCACAATATTCTCTGGCAACTCCCTCAGCTTCAATTCGATTCAGACATTACTGCTAAACTGCCACTTATCTGTATCTTGCTTCCAACATACGCGGAAACTCTTCACAATAAAAAGGTATGCTATGTCGTCAACTGTCACGAACAAGGCGCGACTGTTAATATCGAGCAACAGAAAAACTCAGGCATTCTCTCGCGCAGTCCCACATCGCTACCCATGACCCTGGACCTTGGAAAAGATGCCCCTTCTGAGAAAGGCGGCAGTACGCCAATTGACAGAATACTACCAGGACTAGATAAAGCCTTAAAGATTTCAGCTATGGCTTGTATCGAAAAAATAGGACACGAGCCAATTCAATACACGGGATACCTTGAAGTTGTTCCTGTGTATAATCGCAAGATTCTGGTGGGCACTTCCGGGCTCGTGAATAGCAGAAAACGAGTGAAAGTCTGGGCTTATATCGCGCGCATAAAGAAAAACGACGATGCCTTGCCAGAGGTGAAGTTTTTCGCCGGTAACGAATGCATCAAAGAAGAGGTCCAGAACATTTCGGGAAGCACAGTTAAAGGGATAACTTTCGAAGATGGCTTTCCAAAGTCTAACATCTATTTGGCCCCTATGATTAAGCTCTACTTCTTCATGATCGGAGCACCACTGCCAGAGAAAGATACAATAGCCGACAACTTTAGAAAGCTTTTAAGGAACGGCCTCAAAGATGTGACTAGAGGGAAGGAAGCCCGCGAATCCGGCTCTAGTGGCCTATCCGAGAGAACAGATACTTCTAGCCGTCCTCCTCTTGCCAGGAAGTCACAGCTAGGGGTAATCATAGATCAGAGATTCGATCCCTTGTCACCACCATCTGCGAGGAGTGAAGACAATGGTGGGTCTAAGCAATCTGGACAGGTCGCGACTCAGACAGTATTGGTGACCAGCGCAAAGACCGAAAGCGAAAAAATCGAAAGCACAAAAAAAGAGAGGAAAGAAAGCAGAATCGTTCATCTTCGCACAGAGTCCACTCGTGATCTGACTCAAGACAAACCCGAGGTGGCGGTGCGACAGAATCTGATGGCGACGCAAAATCTTCATGGCTCATCGCCCATTGACGAAGCGCAACCATTGCAATTACCTGAGTATGATTCGAAGACACCAATTCGATCGAGCACCACAGTAAGTGTTTCCGGTGATGTTTTCCGCATAGAACTGGCTCTAACCCTTTACTAGAGTCTCTCGTTCAAAGACTTGAATACCATTTTGCACGATTATTACACGCCTATAAAGCAGACACAAGAGAGGACGATCATACGAGCCAACAAGCGGAAAGCCATCCACGAGGAAGGCAAAAGGGCGCTGGAGATCCGTAATGCCAGAGAGAGAGATGTTCTATGTATGGAAAAGGAACTGGAGTTGATGAGAAGAAAACTTGTGGAAGCTGAAGAAGCTATCCAGAGAAGTATCGAAGAGGAGAGGAAAGTTGAAAGTGAGGATGCAACGGATAAGGAAAAGCTTTCTGGAATGCTAAAAGGCGTTGATGAGGAGAAACTTGAAAGCCTGCTTCGCGCTGTGAAGGCTGAGAAGAATTTCAGCACTAATGGAGATGCAAGCAAGCGCCGTAAAACACATGGCTAAGCTCCCTTGCATGTTCAGTTGGCTTTATGGGTATTTTCATATATTGGGTTGGCCTTGTAGGGTTGGATCATCTCGAGACACCAAATTGATGAAAATTGGCAGAACGACAACTAAAGGGTAGCAACATGAGCTGCATACATTGAAGCAAGCGATTATCTTTGAATTGATATAGAACTTAAAATCTGCAGGCATCAGAGAATGATCGTGATGAGTGTCACTTGCTAATATGGCTGTCAACCCTAGCATTACTGCTTAAGTCCTCTATGACCAGAGAAATATCTTACCTCCCACCTCCTTAACAGTCTGCTGGTGTCCGCTTAGCCTCTTGGGTCAAAATGCATGCAGAGTCGGTTTTTGGGGGCTAAACCGCTACTTGGGTGGCTGTTCAGCGCTTAGCAGAACTGACAAGAAATTCTTGACCAAAGAAACGTCAACTACTTGCTACTTTATGTTTCGAAAGACATACACGTGCATTAGGCAGGAATGCTGGTTTCTGTCACGGCTTAGAATCATCCAATTATCGGCAGGTTTGATCGACGGTCACCGTCTGTATGGTTACGCCCCCAAATTCAGGACCGTAAGAGGAAGTAGATAAATATGCAGAAATCCCGCCTTGACTCGGGCAGCATCCCTCTCTCAACAAATATGCACACACACATATTTGGCCTCGTTAGAACTAAACTTCCACCCGTAACAGTCTCAGCCATAAGTCTCTACGGTAACAACCAAGGGTGAGCCACTTCAAAGGGGTCTTTTTGGAAACGTGCCTTAACGAGGAACTTCGGTGTGAGCCATATAGAAAAGGAAGAGGGGGGATTGAGAAATTGTCTGGCGTCTTATTGCAGATATCTCAGGATCAACATTACCTTCGCCGATGACGACAGGGTACGGCAGGGTTTGAAACGAGGAGGTCATCCAATAAGTGTGGCTGCCGTACGGTGCGCGGCTTTGTCGGATACTTACAGCGACAGCCAAGCATAGCAAAGGTGTGGTGCTCGCATGCCGTTCTTCCTTAAGCAGGGCTATGCATAGCTTAGATGACAAGGCAGTATTGAAACTGACTACTGCCTTAAGCGGACGTTTTCATTGAGACAAGTGACGACGACGAATACATGGATTTTGTGTGTACGAAGAGTGAGACATCTAAAGCGCGATTTGATAACGTGCACATGTATGCACATGGTATCTAGACGTTACATAAAGTGCTGAGAAGATACGGTATAGTATATGCAGCTTTGCCGAGTAGAAATGATGATGATAATCAATACGAGAACCTGCATGATCGCTTAGGTTTATACAAGAGTAATGCGCTACCGAGGGCCTATCAATATTTATCACGCCGTGTGTACACCAAAAAGTAAAACTGCCCTCCTGTATAACTCCCTACATATCGAACTTCGCCCCAGTGCACTATGTACATATACTAACAACGACTAAGCTGTGGACTTGAACCCACATATTAGCGCAAACGGACGTCAGCACACCATACGCAAGGTACGTGAATTCTGGGTTGTATGCCCGGTAAGCTTCTACACATGAGCTATTTTCCTACTGACATGTCCACCAAAGATAGTATGCCAACAATTCAGCTTCAGTCACTTCCAGGCTTGGAGGATGATAGCTCTGATTCCGACTATGACGAGACGAGAGATGGAAAAACGGCAAAGTCGAAGCGGTATCGTGAGATGCCCTTGGCTCGAATCGAAGTAGGCCAAAACGACTTCGAAGAAAAGTTTCGCTATCTCCTTAGAGATAAGACACACATCCTTGAGAAGCTTCTACACAGTAATGTAGAGATTCTTCCGATGGCACAGGAGAGAATGGGTGAAGGTTCGGCAAAGGTATCCGTCAAGAATGGGAAGCCTATGGAGATGACGATCGGATTTTTGACCGATTCTTCAAACGCTCAGAAAACGGTCGGTTTCCTTCGAAACGTTTCAGATGAAAGCTGATCTTTCCATGACAGGTTTGTGGGTACCTGATAGACAACACCACAGATGGCGCAACGCCACGACTCCGTTACTACGTTCGCGAATCAGGAGCTACAGTGATAGCACAGTACGTTTTAGATAACGTGAGACTTCGCGAAGAGTTTTCGCTCGTGAAGAGGGTGATGGAAATGTCCTACCTTGTGAAGTACTTCTTTTACAGGGCCGGGTTGACATTCCCGTTCGCATACAACATCGACCAAGGGCTCTCTAGATATATCTGTCAAGTGGCAAACACATACGCCAGGCGAAGATGCGCAAATGGCAACGACGACGATGGGACAGAAGAGAATGGCATTCACTGTCAACCACGAAGGCATGCCAAATTATGCAGGCAAGTCACGTCACTCACGCCAGACATAAAGCCTAAGATTGAGCCGCAAGAAAACCCACTCTCGCTGTTACTGAAGCTGAAAATATCAAGCGCTCATCTTTCATCTCTGGACCATGATGGTCCTATCGACTCTATGAACAACCCGCCTGAAATCCAGTCAGGTCCTCTAATCCCTGTCACAACGGCAGTGATGGTCGCACCAACAACTCACGGCGACTCAGAGAAAGTTCGACCGCGTCTCGAAGAGCTGGTACGATTCGGCTAGCCTCTTGAACTTCTTTCACTGAGAATTGCTAACTTTCATGCCAGAACACCTCCTCCACCATTCCTTATCAACTGATAAGCGAGTTCGAGAAAACAATGAAGGATACCAAGGAAAGAATCCATGTCAACAGAGAAGGGATCAAAGAATTGATAAGCTCCAAGCAAGACAAAGAAAAGCAGAGAGAAGAAAAAACTGCCCAGGCTGCTGCCATTGATAGACGCCTTGAGGAACTTCAAGAATTGGTGAAGAGCCAAAAGATTGAGAAGATGAACATAGAAGATTCGTTGAGATTGATCGTCGAGGACCTTGAAAAAGTATCTGACAAGATAACTCTCCTCAAGGACGATTGTGAGAGGGTAAAAGAAAGAAGACTCGAGACAATCAAAAATCTCAACCCAGGCCTGAAGACCGTCTTCGAATGGGGGCAAAAGTACCGTGAGGATGGAAGTTTTGGTAGCGTGGAAGAATCAAATACTCCAAGCAAACGACGCAAGATTAGCGGTATCTTTCAGGGTGAGGAATAATTTTCTGACAATGGTCACAGGTGTCATGACTAAGGCTGAGGCTGAGGATCGACCAACGGTCGCCACCAATTCTGAGCCATGCATGGGATAGAAAAGTAGCCAGATGTCACGCTCAACACTTGAGCATCAACTCTATTAAAACGTGTATTTGATTACATTAGATATACTATGATCTGTGGTAACAGGTCACGCTAAGACTGCACCCTAGGCCTCACCAATGTTTAAATTGACACTATCGCATGCAGAGATAGCAAACATGTAGAGTACCACGAATTGGTGCCTAATTGATAGCGTAGACATGGTCAAAGAGTAGTAGGATGATTCCTTCTAGAACACTTCGCGTCTATAGACAACACCAAACGCAACACTAATAATGTCACGGGCAAAGCGGACACGAGCTTCGTTTGTCCCCCCCGACGCAATTTGCCACACAGTAATTTAAACCTTGTCAACAGAAGACATTGCTTTGGCCAGACTCTGATTCTACTCTTCAATCCTCACCCTTCAGCAATCTAATAACAGCTTGTGCACCAAACTCTACCCGTGGACCCCTCTACGATCATCCCTTTCCAGCTTCCCTTTGCGTATGTATCCTACCCAAGATTCGTGAGTAGGTTCTTTTCGCACAAGAAAATCTTGAAGAACAGTTCGCCGCTCTAGTCGAGCCGCAGCAAGCACAATGCCCTGGGAACAGATTCTCCTAGTTGCAGGCAACAACAACCTCAGTGAGTTGTTATCGCAACAGAGCTCCGCTATCCTCGAACTCCCGAACCACCACATCGAACACGAACTCGTCGAAGACCAAGAGGAGATAGATTATATCACCAAGCGCGGCGATTTGGCTTTGATCAATGGCCAACCTGTAAAATTCTATCTTGGATACGTTACCAACGATGGCACGGAGTGTCCTGTATACATGGTTCTTGTTGACATGGCTTCAACTGGCGTAAGTACATTCCCGTACAGGAACACCCACTTATCCAAACGCTACTGAACTAATTCTCCAACGCAGAGTATACAAACTCAGCTATACTTGCGTACAGGATCAGGAGATCTACGGTCCTATACTATGGTGGATGCTGTGGTAAATGTAGTGTTTCGTTGGGAATTCGCACCTTGCTCGGTCATGAATCGACGTTGTGTTTCGTTTCTCCTAAAGTACCTATTCCTCAAGGACGGTCCAGTCTTTGACCGGGACATCGTCTTCGAGGGTGCGTTTGTTGGGCGTGTTTGTAACGCTGTGCGCGATTACAATAAACTATTCGCAGAAATCGAAGGCGGAGGACTCACTGTTGGCCTTGGAGATGATATCACTTCCGGTGATAGCCCGGGCAATGACTATGGAGGCGATTCGATGAATGGGGACATAGATCAGGCATTGGAAGGTGTAGATGCGCACCGGGAGTTCGCCACGGGACCAATCGAGCAGTTTGATGAGGGAGGCGGACATGATTTCCACGACACTGACACGAGATCCGCTCCCGGGGCTGTCGCACTTACGAACAACCCAGATCAAGACACCACTACTCTTGCTCTACCTGGATCCTCCAACTTCACAGGCACTTCCACCACACCTAACCAATCTCCATTCACCGCGATCCTCGATCCCCACATCCCCACAGCCTCCACCCCTGGCTCACCTCTCTCTCAAAACCGAATCCCACCCACAACTTTTCAACAGCAAGGCCTGAGACTATTTCTCGACGCGGAGGTTAGGATCCGCCAAGAAATCTCTCATGTATCGAACCTCCGAGCCGCTCACACGGAAGCTTTGGCCAAACGCATCATCCACTCGAACAACATTGCAAATCACGACGCTAACATTGCAGCACTCCACGAACAACTTCAACAAGAACAGACAGCTCGGGACGGTGAGGAGGACGAGTTCAAGTCGCTCGACGGGGAGGTGGAGAAGATAATAGAAGCTATGAAGGAGTCGAAGGACAAGATCGTTACGGCTATGACAGAGCGGGAGAAAGCACTTTCGGCATTGGATCCAGAGTCCAGGGCTTTGTATGAGCTGGGAAAGGAACATGGGAAGATGGAGGTTGAGAAAGGTGGAGAGTCAGTTGTCAAACGGCGGAAAATGAATGATGGCAGCTCGGTTTAGAAACCCTAGGCGTTCCTGTTTCCGGTTGAGTATCGACGGCTGTTGCTACGCGGGCCTGGCAAGGTTTGGTGGGTTGTAAGCTTCTCGGCGTTCATGAATAATTGGGAACTTGGGGCTTGAACGGTATGCAAGAAGCCTGACTTCGACAATGATTCGAGTCAATGACGGCATTTGAATCGATCTTTTGTATGAATATCGAAAGCAAGTATTGTGTGATACAAGTAATCAGAAAGAATACTAAGCATCATAAATTTGCATTCAAAACACATTTGTAAAATGAATGGGGCAAAATGTCTTCATTTAAACCTCACTCTCAGCTGAGTCATCAATAAATCCAACCACATAATCTCCCCACGAGCTACCCTCTATCCGACTACTTACTCACAACCCTTACATCAAACCTCCCCGTCGCCCTCGGCCTTCCAATCGCCCACAAAGTCCCCTCCGCCAACGTTCGATCCCACTCAGCACTAGCCTTCAACGCATTCCCAAACCTCCTAAACCCATGTGGCACCCCCTTGAACAAGCGAACATCCGTCGGCACACCAGCCTCGGCGAGCGTCTTGGCATACAGCAACGCCTCATCTCTCAACGGATCCAGTCCGGCGATCCCAAAGACAGTTGGGGGCATTCCCTTCACTTCCTCTGCAGTAGCGTTCGCAATGTTGAGTTTTGTGTCGTTGAAGCTTGGAAGCGTGTCGACTTTCAGGTACGAGGTAAACCATTGGCATGTTTTGAGAGGTAAGACTGGTGCGTCTTCGTTCTCTTTATACGAGGAGATGTCGGGGCTTTTCATCTTCTTTAACGGACCATCTTCGTACGTGAACGTGTATGCAAGGGCGGGGATGATAAGAATTTGTCCTGCAATCTCTGGAAGGTCTTTCAAGACGTCGCTTTTCCCAAGGTGCTTCTCGAGTGTCAGACTAGCAGATAATTGCCCGCCAGCCGAGACGCCTCCCACCACGACCTCCGAAGCATTGCCATTGATTGTGGGAAGGGAGATGTTGGTGTGGAGCCACGCAAAGGAGTCTTGGGCATCAAGCCAGGCAGTCGGAAAGATGTGTTCGGGCGTGTGTCGATAGTTGACATTTACTACCACGATACCGATATTGAGTGCTAAAGTAGCACACGCACCATCTTCACTCGATAAACTACCAAAAGCGAAACCGCCGCCGTGGAAAAAGAGGAAAACAGGGAGCTTCTCGTCTGCCGACTTTGAAAGTGGACGGTAACTGCGTGCTTGAATGGTCGACCCGTCGCGTGTGGAGATATCGTAGGTTTCGATTCTGAGCTGTGGAGCGAGTGTTTCCATCGCTAATGCCGACGTTTCTTCACGAGTGGCATTGACTACCTTCTTTAGCTCGGCTGGGCTTTGAGAAAGGTTGTAAGTATTGGCGGGCAGTGTCTTTTCCACCTCAAGCCAATCCTCGCTTCGGCCGCCGTATTGGGAAAAGTCGCACATGGTGGTCTCTAGATGAAGGTTCGATACTGAAACTAGATGTGGTCTTGTGGTGCCGAGAGTTGAGTGAAGCCAGTTACTAGAGTAATCTGTAGGACTTCTTGTCCGTTTTCGCACAATCGTATCAAATGAGATGACCAGGCTGACTGTTTTCTGGCCTCTAAAATGGAGAGTAGTGAATAGTAAATGGTTAATAAAGGCTTCTGAAGTCGGTAGATATATGGGAAAACGCCATAACTATAGGTGATGATGTCGTTAATGATATACCGTTGGCGGGGCAAATAAGCGTCCTTTGCCCCGCACAAAGCTAGAAATCGTCTTTCCGATCTTCGGTAACTACAATTAAGGCTCTTGAGGCTTCAAATCCCATTATCAGCCTTGGTGTCTTCAGTTCCGTTATGTTCCGTGTGCCGTGCTCAATTTGAGTTTAACTCCGGCGTCCGCGAACGTTTTTATAAGAACTTCCGCCATGTCACGTGGAGCCGGCCGCCACGAACAATCGACAATCTTAAGATTTGGAAGTCCCTCCAGGCAATCTCTTGATAGTGCTTCTAAGCTTTCTTCAACGTCGTCGTCCCATTCCACGTGAATGATCAGCGTTTCTAGTGAATCTGGCAGGATAGACACAAGCGGCGGCTGCTCGGTCGTATCATCATCGTTCCAAAGTACGAGCCCGGAGACATCAAGATGTTTGAGAGCGGTGAAGTCGCACATGCTTCCAATTGTAGGGATGTTTTCGTCCAGGGATACTTCCCAACTAGATTCAAGTGTGTCAAGAATCAGGCTCTCAAGGCTATCCCGATACAGACTCAGTGCCTGGCCAAGCCGATCAAGGTTTATGGGAACACTGAAACTGGAGTCTTCATCGTGTTTTCTCCACCGGCATGCAAAGCTCTTGAGTGTTGTGTGCTCAGACATTGCCTGGAGAAAATCATACACAGGGCAAAGGTAAGCATTCCAATAATCTAGCGAAATGGCTTCAAGCATAAATGTCTCGCTTTCTGGAGCATACAACAATGTTATGGTCTGCATCGGTTCCGCGTGTTGATAGACGGGGCCAAAGAAGTGTGACTGAACAGAAATACGGCGCAAAGGCAGACGATGCCGGGAGTCGTTGCGCTTGTCATTGAAATAATGTCCGACCTTGTGATGCACAGCCATCTCTTGTAGATTTCTGCATATAGCTGTCAAACAAGCCATTGTATGCTGGAAATGGCCAGTTTTCGGATGACCTGGAACAAGATCGGCAAACTCGGCTGAAGCACAATTCAAAGCATCTATCAAGGTATCCGAGTAAAGAGATTCCTCAGATGCTTGTACCAGATCGGAAATGTGGCTTTCGATGTACTGCACATGATTGCGCAGGTTACGCTTCTCGACTATTGTGCGGGCAAACAAGGGCGTCGTCCGCGAAGTTGTTGCGGGTTGGATGAACGAGTGGTACAGGTATGGGGTCGCCAAAGCGTTCAGTTTCCGGCATGTAAGAGTAAGGGAATTGAGAGTCGAAAGACGTCGCTCGTTCTCCTGTCGCCGTTGAAGTTCCTTATCTTGCGACCAGAGAGGCCCACGAATAGGCAGAATGCCATCTAGAATCTCAAGCAGTAGTTCGTCAGGGAGTGTAACAATAGCGCAAGGACGTTGATGAATCGCCGACTCCATACTTATGAAGCCGCGATAGCCGCAATGGGGGGTGCAGAGGGTGGTGGTGGTGGTGGTGGTGGATTAGTTTCCGAGAAGACTGACGGACCAAAACAGGCACGTGACGGGTTGGTAGAACTACATGGAGCACGTGATTTTGAGCCGGCTGACATAAATCAGTCCGCAGTGTTCCATCTCTTCCGACATCAAAGGATGTATTCTTGTTTCAAAGGTTTGTCGTTGATGATGCATCTCTTTTGTGACGGCGCTGCCTTCCAATACTGTAGTTATAGTGGTCACATAGTGCTCGCGCCTCACCAAGGTCATCGCCGCCACAATTGCGTAACTCCACCCCGCTTTCACATCATTCCCATTGCCAAACTAGTGAATAGGCAAGACTGTAGTTATAAAGCTCAATAGAATCAGGCCACTTTGATCCTCATCTGTAACTAATTCAAGATCATTCCTTTTCCAGAATCTGATATCAACTATATATACATACAACATGCCACAAGGCGAACAGAACTTGGTCGAAGGAAACAAGGTTTATGCTGCGTCTTTCACCCAAGGCGACTTGGCACTCCCACCCAGCCAAAAGTATGCCATTTGTATGTCCGAATGTTTCCCATTTTTGATCTTATTGAACCTGATATTGCCCTAGTGACGTGCATGGACGCCCGCATCGACCCCTCGGCGGCCTTCAACATCCCCCTCGGCGCTGCCCATGTTATCCGCAATGCTGGAGCCTCTGCGCGTGATGCCTTTCGATCGATTGTGATATCTCAACAGCTACTTGGTACAACAGAGGTGTTGCTGGTCAAGCACACGGGATGCGGCATGCTGACGTTCGACAACGAGACTGCGAAGAGCCTCGTGAAGAAGAACAAAGGGGAAGCAGCAGCCAAGGAGGTCGAGGACATTGATTTCCTGACATTCCCGACGCTTGAAGAGAAGGTGCAAGAGGATGTGGAGTGGCTGAAGAGCAGGGCTGTTGAACAAGGTGTAAATATATCGGGTTGGGTGTATGAGGTTGAGACTGGACAGGTGCGCAGGGTCGTATAAAACTAGGCGGCTAAGTTATTACAGCTCATCGGAATATATTGAAACGCTTGGTTATGTCTGCAATATCATGCAAATGCTTCGTACACTGTAATAACAATGTGATCTTATCGCTCAATGAATACAAAGGATCCAATGATCCATAGACCTCGGGAACAATTCACACCCTAGTCAATCCTATCATGGTTTAGCGTATTCAATATGCAAAGGCTGTTAGGCATCCAGGTCTCCATTCTTGTTCCATCGTCAAGACTGATACTCTGCACTCCATCCACATCATCCCGTTGCATCACCCAATTCATGAATCCATCATGGCCAACCTCATCTCACTCCCGGACGAACTCATACTTAACATACTATCCAATTTTGAGACGATTCGCTCCGACGAGCCACAAGCGCACGCTTTCAGACAGAAAGAAAAGGAACGAGGACGACAGCGAGAGAATAGAGCCCGCCAGCTTGCTCTTCATGCGCTACTTCTGACATGCAACCATCTCAATGCCCTTTGTACGCCATTGCTTTACGCCTCGTTCTTTGGCTCGGCGACAAATCACGGCTTCAGACCTCTGCAGTTGTTCTACAGCACGGTATTAGCACGCAATGACCTGGCCAAGCATATCCAGTATATAGAGAACCGCTTGAGTGACTACCTAGGCAACGATCTCTTCCATGATGCTTCACTCCATGGGGCGGAGCACATGATACCGGACTACTTCCGCCTGCTCGGCACAACCATTCGTCTGTCACCCAACCTTCAACAACTATGTGTTATATCTTTGGAGAACTCGAACATCACGCTCTGGAATCACATTCTTGGAAGTGGGATACAAATGCAGCTGCCGTCGCATGGCTTCGTTAGACTGGAAAGAGTGGCATTACAGACCAACACCAAAGACGAGTATGTGAGCGCCGACAGCGGCCGTTCCTTTTCGCGAATATGTACAGGCCTCGGTTCATTACCCTCTCTCCGCTCCTTAAAAGTCTCTGGGACAGTGTCTGGTCGAATCAGAGATTTGCCTGGACCGTTCGCAAATTTACAGCGCATCTCTATCAGTGACGCAATGGTCTCGACGCAAGATGTTAGACAGCTATTGTTGGCATGCAATCGTTTGCAGCATTTTGCCTGCCATTGGGTAAATCTCTACTATATCTCTGGAGACGCTCCTCGTGTTTTAGAATCGGGGCTTAGAAAACATCAATCGTCTCTTCAAACTTTGAGTCTCGCAGCTTCTGGTACGGGACTCTACAGAATTCGATGGCAGCAGGTGGGAGGCGTCGAATTTCCGATTAGATACCGAGATTATACAGCGCTGAAGAAGGTCACTCTGTCTAAATCTTTATTACCCGCTGAACCCTTCGTACCTCCATATTCAGACGCGAACACACAATCAATCGCATTGTTCTTTTCGCCTTCGCTGGAAAAATTGGTCATTGTTGACCCCGATATAGACCCTGGATCTAGCTCTATCGGCTTTGAGTTGCTAGCAGCATTGTGGACTTTGACAAGAAATTGCCACCATTTCCTTCCACGCTTGCGAGAGATTGAGATTCGGATCCATGGCATACATGGCACGATCGAATCGGGAACAAATTGCTCAAACACGGAAAAGCCAGAAGGGGACATTATACAGTTGACACAGAGGTTTCGTGAGCTCTGCATAGAGTTCCAAATCGTTCGACAACACGAAGTTTCTGTATAGGAGATGGACCATCGGTCTTGCTCGCTTGTAATAGCTTTAAGCCTCGACAAGTGCAGATCGTCATTGAATAAATGGTTTCTGCAATTCACTCCCCGAAGATGCCTATACTAAGAGCGGGTGGGAAGTATTGCAAAACGTCTTACAGATAAGAGAAATTTCCGTCCTCTGATCCTCTTACTCACGTTACTCGTGCTTCTCTACAATCTGTTCTCGTGATCCTCGTGCAAACAGCCTTCCTCGTTCGTTCTTCACAAACAAGTTCGCTCACTTGGCTCTATTTCTCACTCTCTGAGGCTTGGTGAGTCGGCCAATCAAAACGACCTCCGACTTGACGTCGATACTATCTAGATTGTGAGTACTTTGCTCCTATTCAAAGGGTCATTACCTCTATCCCGAATTCTCACTGCATTCGTTTGCTTGAAAAACGGTGAACCGTAGTCTTATCAACCAGAAGCTTTAGCCCTCTTTCATTCTCTCTCACCAACTTGTCCTTTGCAGTTCGATCTGGCTATCGTAAACCCCGGGTATTCCGCAGCCTGCATAAATACTCCTCGTCTCTCAAAAACCATGGTTACTTCCTCCCTGACACACACATCGAGGTCGACAACCTTGACCTTAGGAAAAGGCGACAAGCCAGTCGCTGAGAGCAAACCTGTTCCGCCTACGCTATTTACCCCCTCTCTAGCTTCCCCAATCGAGTCCCCGCTAGCATCTCCAATGGGCCACACTAGTATGACGTCGTTCGAAACTGGAGAGGCGACAGGGTCATCTTCAGACACTTCCCCGAAGATATCTTCATTGGCTGGTGTGAAGATTGAGGTAACATCCTAGGCAGATGTTCCTTCTATATGCTAATGCTCAGTTAGGCGTCACCCGAGATCGTCGCATATCCTCACGCAGAGACCACTTCCGAGTTCACGGAGCCTCACACAATAGCCACGCTTAGCACCAAGGATGAACACGACCATAAGATTGACCGTACATCTGTCACCTTCGAGATCGCGGCACCCAAGATGGGCGGTCATGACGCCGCTGGCGCAAAAGAGAGCCTCCAAACATCCTCGAAGTCAGCGTCTTTCTCACCAGACACTCCAGTGCATATGATCGATGCCCACGTAGGAACTCAATCACTCGGGTTGATGGAGGATGGAAAAGCAAGCTACGAAGGTAGTCATATTCTCGTGTCTACTCGTGACAACGTTAAAGATGCTCAACCAAGCCATAGCGAGAAGGATCATGCCCCTGAATCCAATGTCATGTCACTAATCGATAATGACCACCCAAATACTAAAGACCCAGTCTCATCTCTGCCTTCTAGCACGTCCCAAGCTGGATATTCTCATCCGCAACTACTTTTCCGTCCAACCGGTAGAGAAGCCCCAACCAGCGGCCCAACGTCAACGGAAGTCGAACGCGGAAAGCGAGACTGGCCAGAACAACAGCAACGACTGTACCAAGGCAGATCAATGGTATGTACAACCATCCGCTCAAAACATCCTCAACTGACACTTTCAAAAGAACCAGAACCACCAGAATGGCCCCGTCATCCCACGAAGACCCCGCACTCACTTCAGACCCCCCCGCGAGCTCGATGATATCCTCGCAGAGAACCGACTCCTCCTCTCACAACTCGAAATCACACGAAAAACCCAGGATAACCTGCGCCAACATATAACGCGAGAGGTCGAAGAGAGTACGGAGAAAGCCCATCATCTAATGCTCAGCGAACTTCTCAAGGGTCAGATTGCTGTTATTCGCCAATCCGCTGAGCTGCGCGATAGAGAGATGGATGTTACTACTCGTGAGAGGAAGTGCTCGGTGCTAGAAGAGTTCCTTGCAGCCGGGCAATCATATTTCTGGAAGAACTTTGACGGCGAACGGATGATCGGAGCGGAATACGATGCTGTCTATGCTCAAGGTGAATCCAATGCTCGCAGCCGGCTGGAAACAGCGTGGTTGAACATGAAGGTTCGAGAACAGGAACTCAAAGCCTACGAAGCTGCGCAACTAATTCGAGAGCGCGAGTACCGAGAGCGCATTCACTCTGCGCTAGAGGCAGAGCTTCGGGCGACTATTGAGACACAGGTTGAGTTGCGTGTTTCTCAGACGAATTTTCGTCTGGGCTTTGTTGCTGGGAAAGAGGAGGGGTATGCTTCTGGTTGTGCTAAAATTGACGAGGATGTGAAGCGTTGCGGGTACTTGGAAGGGTATAAGGCCTGTCGTCAGGCTTTTGACACGTTTGAGCGCTTACGAGCGGGTAAGATTGCGGGTGATAGTTCGCAGCTGGACTTCTTGATTAATCCAGAACATCCGGCGAATCCTTTTGTTCTAGGCCTACAGATTGGGAAGACTTTGGAGGAGGAAGGCGAGCTTGAGTCGCACAAGATTGAGGTAAAAGGTGAACCGAAGAAAGGACTGGAGCCTGAAGAAGTGAAGCCTTCAGAGCCTGAGTAAGTTTTATACTTCCTGATTCTACTCGCAGTCTAGACGTCATGTGTTAACATGCAAACAGCACAGAAATCCCCGATATGCTCCTCTTCGACGACCAAGACGCCCCCTTCTCAAGCTCAGCCTCTTCAAAACCTTCCCCCGATCTGGAGAGAAAGAAAGACACCGCGTAAGTCCGCCTCGTAGAACCAGATTTATCCTGACGATCAACCTTTGACTTCACGACAGAGCATCTGCGCCCGCACCGCGCCGCACTATCTTCCAGGAACTGAACAAAGAGCCTATGAGACACAATGGCTACGTCGTGCTCGCAAATGGTTCTCCTGCGGCCCGCAATGACGACGTGTTTTGTGGTCGCAAGATCCGTTCGTATGCGGATTTGGAAGGGAATGATTCGGCGAAGGAAGAACCGCAGGTGAAGCGGGACAGGGTTGATCTTTTTGATCTTTATTGAGCAGTGACTGGGAGATGGGAAGAATAGGAGATTGGGAAATTGGTAAGTCGAGAATTATTTCTGACTTCTTCTTTCTCTTTCTCTTCGTCATCTTCATCTTCAGCTTCTTCGCTACTCACTGGCTGGGTAGGACATGGCACAATAGTAATGACGAAAGCTATCACATCTATAGCGGTAATATTTGAATTGAATTTGAAAATATCACGATTTGACGAAAGGAATTGCAAGGTTGTGTATTGGGGCTTTTGCAATAGTACTCCCTTGTTAATAGGAGCAAGTACTATTGTATCGGTACCACGGACCTTTCTAACTTTTCTTATTTAGACCGGCGTGCATACTGTCGACCTGGCTGCCCTTCCTGTTACCCAGCAACAACCATCTTCTGCAAAGGCATGCTATTACCACGCATTCCTGCCAACGGCCGTATTTAGATATTGCGAACAGGAAGATCAGTCCGGTACAGCTCTTACGCCTACAACTAGGAAGCCTTTACACTGTTTCCGACTAATCATGTAGAGACAAACTCGTCTAAGGCCTCATTTCACGGCTCCATATAACACTGCCCATTGGGGTTAATTCCTCCCCCCCTCCCCCTCCCGAACCCTCTCACAACGCGCCCGTGTCCGCGCTCCCCAAGCGCGGGCTTCCTCAGAACGGGACCAAAGGAACTCTGGGCATATACGTCTCCCCCATCATCTCCCTCCTTTTCATCATGTCCCTTCCCCTCCCACTTCTTAGCAAAATCCTGCGCTCCACCCCCAATAGCCTTCAACTCCTCACTCTCCTCCCCACTCTCACCAGCAACATATCTTCCTACCGTCCTTACCAGATCGCTCTCCCCCTGACCCTCTCTCTCCACCTTCCACCTCGCGAACCCATCCCACCACCATGAATGTGTTACCCCGTCATCGCCTTTGTACCCTGCGACCGACCTCTCATCATCTCCGTGCTGGATCCGCGCTGCCCACGGCTTGTCCACGATATAATGCAACACCGCGACCTGCGCATCCTCCCATATATTCTGGTGCCAGTACCTCCACGTCTTCAGTGCGTTGATGCGCCACGACAAACTGCGCCACCGTCCGTCGAAAACTTGGTTAAGGAAGTCTTGATCCGGAAACTTCATTTTCCTCAATTCCCGAGCTTCGGTCTCAGCGAACCGCCCAAGAACAAAGTCGCGGATAGAAGGCGAGGGTCGGAATACAAAGGTGCCAGAGTTGAAGATACCGTGCGTTTCCGATTTGGACCGCGGCGTCGCAACCGCAATGGCAGAGGGCGATGTCAGGCGTGTAAAAGCACAGTTTTCCTTTTTCCAAGATGGCGGTGCCCAAACGTCGTTGTCGAGGTTGCAGACACAAACGTGTGTTGCGAGGATTTTGGTAGTTCCTTGGCTACCTTCTTCTTCATCATCATATTCTAGGTAGGCGTCGTTATCCATGTTGAAAAAGAATGTCGTTGGATCGGAAAAAACCATCATGTCGGCATCCAGAAAACAAAGTCGATTTATCTTTTGGCCAGCTACTTCAGACAGCTCGAAGACTCGTAGCTTCGTCCATGTGTCAATGAAGCGTTCGGCTACCATTCCCCCATCATTGCCTTCCTCCCCGTCCGAGACGGGGATTCGCAGATGTTCTACGGCATAGGGGATGGCGTATGAGTGCTTTGCTTCTACTTCTAGAGCTTTGACGGAGGGCTCTGGGAGTGTTGAGGGCGTGTAGAGGATTACGAGGGGGGTTGTGGGAGAGTGTTTGTGGAGGGTGTAGGCGAGGAGAATGGCGCCGGCAAGGTAGGAGGATCGTGTTAGGAGGGTGGCATATGCGTTTATGCCAGGCTCATCAGTGTCCAGTACCTCTTCAACATGGTGGTGGGTATGCATCTTGTAGGTGTTGAGGATCTTGGAGTAAGATTACGGATGATGAGCGAGTACGGTGGAGAGATGAAGGTCAGTTTCTGAGTACCTAAATTAAATCAAGATTCTGTGGCCGGATAATTGATGTTGCGCTTGTGCAACGAAGGAATCCATGTTCGTGTAGGTTCAGAGAGTGCGTCCACTGCACGACGTGACATCATCAGCTCGCCAGATCACGTGTTGGGTCGTGTAGCGAACTTACCTAAGTACCTAAGTACCTACTTAGGTACGTGTATATATGGTACTGCGTACACTCAAGCCAGATTTTCCAACTCATGCAAAGATAAGTACTTTGTGGAGAAAACAATATACATAGAAATAGGCTATGCAATTCCGTTGCTAGTATCATTACCCATAGCTCGGGGGTATCTTTCATCCCATCCGACCAAACCGAACGCTACACCAATGCAAGAAAGCCAAATATCCGACATATCATACAAGAAGTTCCACCTGAGCCAATGAGGCCGATATGAGCACGATGAGTTATTGTTTACCGTCTTCTTTCGCCAGCGCGTGCTTCCAAGCGCTCTCAAACTCAGAGTCACCGCCGCCACCTACCCAGCTCTGCCTTACACTACCAGGCTGACTAAAGCCGGGATTCAGCACGTCTCCGCTCACAGCCAAGCTCGTTCTATTACTCTCACCGGCTGCCGTTGTTGGTCGGCTCGCTGGTACGTTCTCTGGCGACTCGAATTCAAAGTTGCTGGAGTATACTACGGCAGCGAAGGCTTCGAGGTCCCGTACCTGCTCGATGGCAGCGAGGTACTCGTTGTTCGCGCCACTACCAATGCTATGTGCCTGTCGGCAGAAGACAGCCAGCGAGCTTGCCACCTTCGCCTTTACATCACCGACGATTTCTTGTACGCGAGCAGTGCTTTCAGAGATTGGAGGAATCTTGTAAGAGAGCTGGGAGATCTTGACGTCGACCAGGTGGGAGAAGGCGGCGTCCAGAAGGCGCGTGAGCACATGGGTGAAGGCGGGCGAGTCGATCAGGTCGGAGGTTTCGTCGATGAGACGGCGGAGAGAGGCGCCGGTCCCGAGTGACGATGTGTCACCAGAGCCCAGGCCGCTTTGCTGTAGCACAAAATCTTCCTGGTCTTGCGGAGGAATGAGGTAGGTGAGCCATTTGCATGTTCTGTGCAAGACGAGGCGTCAATGAAGTTCTAGGAATGGAGGGGGGAAAGTAATAGTAGAGTGAACATGGACATACCTTCTCTCCTCTTCAGTTGCGCCCTCGACCTTCTTCCGCACCTCCAAGGTCAGCTCAGAGAGCTTCTCGATGGTTATTTCCTCGCGCGGGTTCAGCTTGCTAAAGACATCTTTGACAGCTCCTCCCACTTTCTCAATCAGACTCAGACATCCCCTATGAAGCAACCACCAGCTGAAGCTGAGATACTTTCGATTCGTCTCAAAATCGTTTCCGTACGCCTGATCAAAGTTGTCGTCGTCGTGGTTCTCCAAGCTGATTGTCGATTCTTGGTTCGCAGGCGGCGGTGCGGCAAGCGACACTACCGAAGCGAGATAGTTGCGGCGGCCCAGCAGGTTGAGCTGGATGCGCGTCAAAAGTGTGAGCAGCGAAAGCGTGTAAATCAGGGTGAAGGCTCGTGTTATCGAGCTGATCTTCATCTCGTTCCACAATTGGGCTTTGCTCTTCTTATTCTTCCTTTCGCCTTCCTCAGCACCCCCTTCTACGCTTCCCGTCGAACTTGAGCCCGCACCCTCTCCCGCAATCTGGCTCGCATGCACATAGCCTTCACTCTGAAAGCTAGAGCTCTTTGCGTCGTCCTCGGTCGTTTCTGCCACACTTGGGGGGGCCGAACTTGCAATCTCGCTCGGCCCTACACTGCGTGACAATCGTTCCGCCTTTTGCTTCTGTAGCTCCTCGAGCACTTGCTCAACAGGGATGGCGTCGAGGATGTTCTCGGTGGCCGTGGGAAGGATAGCAAGGACGGTGAAGGTGCAGTCTTCCTGGTTTTGCTCGAAGCGGCGGCGTAGACTGCCAATATCAGCAATTCATCGCATATAACAGCATTTACATATACATGAGCACGGCCATATATGCCGCCTATAAATGGAGATATAGCCTACTTCTCCTTTGCAATGCGCTCATCGCTCATGCGCTGACGGGCCTCGGAAACCTTGCCCAGCACATACTGCCCCGCAAGATAGCCAACACCCAGCACACCCGCCCCAATGGCGAAGTTCGTGCGGTTCCTGCGCAGCCAGCGACGCGTTGTAGTGATCATTGCGATGAGTGTGAAATGTGGTTGCGCTCTGAAGCGCTGGTCGCCTGGGGGGAGGGGAGAGGGAACTCGAGGTGAAAACAACAATAGCGATAGATCTACGGAGTATAGCGGTGGCGATGGCGCACCTCGGCCCGAAACTCTATGGATCAGATCTATTGTATGCTCAAGACGATGATTAAAACGGAAACAGGACAAGGTATTTCAAGGAAAGCTTGCGGCGACAAGTATTCAAGTCTTTTAAAGCTTGTGTCGTGTGTCGCTGTTTTCTTATATCATCCAACTACGGATAACTATGTTCTTTGTAGATGGCTGGAGGTGCAGGGTGTATGCACGGGCCATTTGGTTCCTGAGCCGAGGCAGTGACACCTCCCCACGTGCACCGCTCCCATCTCCTTGCATCACCACTTTCACATTAGAGATAATTGCGCAGCGAGGAACGAGCGAGGCTATTGTAACCGACAGACTGGTAGCAATAGCTAAAAAAAATACTCTCATGTGAGATTCAGGCTTCTTGTTAGTTCAAGTAAAAAGAACATCACGTGACAACCTCCCAAATACGAAATAGACAATGAAATAAACAGTACATATGTGGGGTGATCTGTAAGGAAAGAAGTAACAAGTAAGTAAGTAGTGAGATGGAGGTAATTAGTTAATTGACAGTATGTTGCGACTCTTTGCCATGTATCTGATTTACCATTTATGATCAACGGAATAGTAATAACTGCGCCGGAAAACATGTAAGAAAATGACAAATAAAAAGAAAGGAAAAAAGGAAACCTTCGCAGCCGCTCTCCCTTAGTTCGTTCTAACATCTATGTCTTCTAGCTCATCAGCTCCCCTACACGTAACTCCCACAAGATGAAGAAGTCATCCCCACATTCCTGACAAGAATCGTGCCATGAGAACTCGGCCTATTCTATGCTGCTTAGCACCTTAGTTATTGTCCTATTCAACAATCTATATCTTCCGCACTCTCTTCGACTTGCATCACTACAGGAAGGTTAATTAGTTCAGCTTGCAGCATAGTCCAGAAAAGTAAGCGAGCTAGTCCGATCGGGAGACCTACATGTCGAGTTAATTATCGGTGCTTCAAGTGCGGTTTAGTCTCGGGATAGGTAGATACAGGACGTTTTATGAATAATCCCTAAAAGCTTGTATTCTCTACAATCAGGATTGTATGGCTGGTTGTTCTACCATAGGTGAACATTAGACAGATTACGCGCCAACAGTGCCAACTCGTGTGACACAGCTGTACCTATGGTGCTATGGGTGAATTCATGAAATACCTTGTCCCACGATCCATACAAAGGCAGGGAACCAAACTGTGATATTACGATAGTGATAGCTGTAAGCAACCATGATAACCTTGATATAGAGGGTGGGAGAGTGAAACGACTCCTATGATCCTTTTTCGAACTGAGTGAGTGGGTTTAGTCGGTCTTGAGCCCCACAACAGGCTGTGAAAGTTCGGCCAACGTCTGGTTGATATTCTCGTCTCCTCTGTTCTTTTCACATTCTCGCCTAAAACAATACCGTGTAGGCAGATCTTGTTCAGATTGCATTCTGCTACGTGTGCGTCGCAGCATTCGTTGGCTGACAAGCTCTCATCCCCTATCCTCACACCTCTTTCTTTTGCCTCGGCTTTATAGATTACGACCGCAATACCTGCACATCAGAATGCTCACGAGAACGCCTGCGACACGGCGCTCCGCCTCATATTCAACTTATCACGGCATCTTGCCTCTCATTGACCGGATCTTCTGCATCTGTGCCCAACAAAGGTAGGCCTGCCCAATACGACAACAAACTGACATGGCTCTCGCCAATCACCTGCGCCACAGCCCGCCAGCCTCCTACGTGTCGATTATTCTTTTACATGCTTCATGAGGCGGATCCTTTCGGGCTCCGGATGACTTGGTATAGCTTTTTTGCCAACAAGCCTGCCTCGCAATTATGGGATGGATCGTGACTGGAATGCACGCCTCACTCAGCAAACGGGCATCGATCTTTGATTTCAGGTGACCTTGCCTGGCTTGTTGAACGGGCCCTTGTCTGGTTTTGGACGCCGTACTATATTTCGTGTCTACGCTTAGCGACCCATGTTATTGCATGTGGTTGCCTACACGTCGAGAAGCATGGAGCGGATGCCGCGTGGTCGTGTACATCACCAGGCAGTTTCTCACTCGGTGTTTTCGTAGCAGCTTTCCTAATTTTACTTCCGTGGGGACCCCACTGAGCTGAGTCGTAGAAATCTTCAGGTATGTTGACGATGTCTTAACGATGCCTCAAAGGGCCCACTACACAATTTCTTGAGATTGACCTTGGACAGGGTAATCTTTTTGAGATCCTCCTCGTACCTATGAATTACCAGAGTCATCTCTCCCTGCCAATTGTAATCTAAGTTGCTATGGAATTCATCCAACGCTATCAATTGCCTACCGATGAATCACCTCCTTGGAGCGGCATAGTCTTCAAGTTGCCTATAGGCTCGGATACCTTAGCGGAAAGACTCAAGCTTGCATACCCAAATTGTCGAACACTTCGCGAACGCAAACATCAAGCTACGATAGACTTTTTCGTGGAGGAGCTTCGGAATTTTCGAACAAAAGATATCACCCCTTATAACACTGCCGACTCCAGGGAGGCAAATCTTTCGGATTCTCTCTCCCACATATCGAAATCATATAGTCATACCATCTCTGACAGAAGTCGGCCCCAGAGCACATCTGGTGGTACTTCACCGTCAATCGGTGGATCGATCGATACCCCTCTTGTCGAGCGTGTGAAGCCAACCCCCATGGCAGGCCTGAGCCCTGTACAGCAGCCTCCAACAACACCAACGGCCAATGCGCAGCAATTCGTCTGGAGTTCCCATGATGGGCGGTCTCTGCGTCCAAAGACGAAGCGAAAAATGACCCTTGAGGAGCGTAGCGCGTATAAAGAGACGAGAAAGCGTGGCGCATGCGATAAATGTCGCAGACAAAAAGGAAGAGTAATTGAAAATATGTTCCGGCTCAGTATCAGTGATAAACTGACTTTCTTAGTGTACGCATATGATTGAAGAAGATTCAAAAATGACTGTAATGGACGGGAGGAGTAGGAATACGAAGAGGTGCGTTTCCATGCTACTTCCCTTGAGCCCTTGACTCACAGATCTAGGAGAATATCTACGGGGATGGACGTGAATCAAGAAGAAGGAGCTAAGTCGGTCAAGACTGAGCAATCTTTGGATGTCCATCATCTTACTCCCGAGCCAACGTCGAAACGACGATCGTCGATGTCGGTGCAGGCTAGCAACTATGGGCATACGGACGAGCTTCCGGAATCGATAGAACCCCCTACTTTGGGCAATAGCGATTTGGTGGGAGCCCCGCAAGCTGCATCTTCTAATGAAGGGTACGTATTTAGTGCATCTACATCGGACTCATACGGTTGTTCACGCCAAGGTCATGACCCATGGATTTCACATCCATCCCAGAACCTCGCCCCGTCTGTGATGGCCGGATTCACACGAAACCCTAACTTCAGCATGGATGACTTCCAGCCTTTCATGGATGAGGCTCCAGGCGACTATCGATTTACATCCGAGTATCCCGTCTATGAAAATACCTGGAACAATGATCGAGACCCGCCTACCGGAAGTTCTGAACCAACCTGATTTACCATTACTAGTCTCAAATCATTTGATTACGCTTCGACATAGAGTCTAATATCGTGCGGTTGATGACCCACCTCCGGGGTCGAGGTAAGCGCTTCACCAGCGATACCGATTGCAAGACCTGGGAAGGTCTACAAGCGACCATGGGCTTCCTCGACATAAAACTCGACAACAGTCACCACAAAGTCCTCATATGGTTATGACCAGTAGTATGGCAGTCTTTGAACCGGACCTTGGACTATTCACGTGGATCTCAATCATCGGTACCTGACCGTATTAGGACCAGGAAATAGCTTTCCTACGAAGTCCATGGTTGTAAGGCCATTATAGCGAATCTTAGAGGTAGAAGATAGATCGGGTAGTGAATTCCGAATCCAACCCGACATCTTTCCCTTTCGCAGGACGCCAAAAAACACCAAAGAGCGACTACAAGGGCCTACTTATTGACCATACGGGGGGATTAAACTCCTCTTCCGGGAAATTCTCAACTTTCCTTTGTGGAAGCTGGCTCTCTTTTGGAAACTGACATCAGAGGACATTGATGAGCCGTCAAAACTCAGTCGACGGCAATTCCTCACCCATGCGCCAGCACCGATGACATTTAGCTGTCTGTTAGGACAACGATTGCTTAGAAACCGTCATATCAATCGCTTGCCCCACAACCATGACTTTTCAGCTTTCGTGACCACCCATTTCCATATGGAGATCGCCATTTGATCTGCGGCCACTGTGATCATTCCAGTATGGAAGGCGTCTAGCTTGACGACCAAGTCTGGAAAATAGTCAAAATGAACAACCATCCGGATTCCCAAAGGATAATTTTCTATCAATCAGCCAAAACATTTGCCTCGACCATGGATAAAAAAAGGGTGCGTCTGCGCGTCTTCGTTGCTTTCAATCGATCAATTTCAGCGCAATGCTATCCCACTGCTTTGCAACGTTCAACTCTTCTTAAAGCTGGTTTTCAATCATGAAGTTTCGCATTTGCACAGTAAAACTTCTACTCTTCCAGATATTCACAGCATGAAATGATTGCTATGCATACCTGGTTCCCTTTCTCAACGCCTAGATTCAAGGTCTAGTGCTTTTTTTTTTCTTCAGATGCTACTCATAATTCCATTCCATTGCGATTCGCCGTCTACACCAGGAGAACATTCGGACCGTTAGCCCTATCCATGGTTTTTCTTACCCCTTGTATGATTATATGCTGACTGAAAAATCAATAGTTCATCTCATTCACCTCTCTCGCCTCCTGAAAGTACTCGTTCGTCGTCATCGTCCAAAAGCCCAACACCCACCAATCCGCGCACGTCCACGTCCACGACCGCACCAGCAGAATGAACAAATATACGTTATGAAACGTTCGTATCTTCCAACCAATTGGTTTCTCAATCACACGACGATGCATAAATTGTCGGCCGATCATTCTTCATTTCCCTTCTTCTATTTCATGGCTCTAGAGGCTTTGGAAATGGGGTAACAGAATTGCAATCTTCTTACAAATGCTTAACGCGTACTTTTCTTAGGGTTAATGCTGATGCGATATGAATGAAGTTCATTTAATATTATCTTTTTCCCCCTAGATTTGCTCTTATTGATTTGGTTTTTGATAAGGTTGTATAGCTTAGCGTCAAAATTTTGGTGGTACTTTCTGCAGGATCCAGTTGTATGGAAATCGACGGGCTCTTTCTCTCATTTTATAAGTTAAACCTTCCGGTTGCTTTGATTAGGATTCGGAGCGAACATCAAGGCGCTTCATTATATGGCACCAGCTTATGCTACCTACGCAGTTCATTTCTCGGCAACGGCTCGACGCACGCGACCTCAAATTAGCTAGCCGACAGAGAAAAACGCAGATCTCGCATCGAAACCTTCATACGGGCTGCCACCTCATTGCAACAAAGTCCATTAAGGCGTTTACTAAAGACTCTCCTGACCTCGGGGCATTGACTAAGCTTCTACTCGCTCAAAAGATGTTTCACCGTGTCGTCCAGCGTCCAACCCGAACATTACGCCTTTGGGGCTACACGCCTAGAGCTGCTGATGTTCCTTCAACATGAAGTCCTAAACCGTTCATCGACCGTATGAGGCTGTCTATTATCGCGCGCTGTGTCTTGAAGAGGATCCGTGATTGGTTCAAAGTTGAATCTTTCTATTGATATGCAAAACGATGGAATTTGACAACTTCTACCTGGAATTAAAGCATATTATCCAGACATCGACATTTCCTGATTCATTGGCGCGCATCAAACTACAGTATTCCGAAGAGTTATCACTCAGATGTGCAGAGCAGCAACTGAGCGTACTGCGACACACGTCATTATCTCATGCATTCGTATCAAACTTTTGTCAAGCAACACAGTATTAAGGATGGTGAGCGTCAAGCCACCTGCTGAAACCACTGCAGCCAGTAGCAAGTAATATCAACAAAACCAGCTTGAGGGGAGAATGGAGGTGGACTGTGAGGTAAAGCGATATTTCAAAAGTATTATTGTATGCATATGGTCTGATAAAGTCTTCCGTAAGGAGCTAGCTGGGCTAGGTATCATTATATAGGTTTCCTGACAACGATCCGCCTACGTTGGGTGTTGGGTGTGCGGTGTGGTCACACTTGTTTTGCACGCTTCGTAGTGTCAAGATGTAGAATCGACAAAATAGAAAAAGGGTTGTTAGCAACAGAAGGTGGTCAAAAGACTTGAATTACTTTGATATGCGCCATGTTAGGAGATCTATATGTAAAAGTAATGTTCGCGTTGAAAGATTCACACGACCATCGCGTATCTGATGGATCAACCATAAAAAACCGCCATTATGTCATACTCATGAGCGACCTATCACCTAAATTTTTTCTCCTCATAGGAAAAGCGTTTTGCATGTCCAGTCACCTAATCGCAAATGCGGGGTTCTCTGCCGTCAATTGTAGTTTCGGGGTTAAAGATACTCCCATAATCCATCGCGCCAGAAAGCCTGACACTTGTAGCTTTGTGTTATTGTATCCGCTTTGTACTATTATGTCCGCTTTGCGGGATCGATCTGTAATAGGCATGTGGGTAAAAAAATAATAGTAATCAGACACTGAAGGAAAACCTTTTTATTTATGCAGTCGGGAATCAATTGTTCCGCACACGTGACAAATTCTGATATGTTCTGACAAGGACGAATATTGCACCCGCTTCGATACAAAACATGATGTCAGAAATTTATAGAATCCGAGCCCTTCCTCTGGTATATAAGTTATCAAGAGTTAAAGTATTTATTTCATTGAACATATCAACCTCACTCTGTCTCGTCAACGCAAAGTCGCTGCACCGATTGCAAAATGCCCGCCAAGACAGTTCTCATCACAGGATGCAGCAAAGGTGGAATTGGCCATGATCTTGCCCTCGCCTTTCAAAAGCGCGGCATGACCGTCTTTGCAACCGCACGCTCGCCTTCGAAAATGGCCGATCTCGCCTCCCTCCACAACATACATTTGCTCACTCTCGACGTCACAGACGCAAAATCCGTCACCGCAGCAGCAAAAGAAGTCGAGTCCAAGACTGGCGGAAAGCTCGATGTATTGGTGAACAATGCGGGTGCAGCTTACGTGATGCCTGCGCTTGACACTGACATCGAGAAGGCGAAAGCTTTGTTCGAGGTGAATTTTTGGTCGGCACTCAGGATGAATCAGGCCTTTGGGGATATGATAATTAAGGCCAAAGGGGTTATCGTGAACGTTGGGAGTGTTGCGGGGTGTCTGAATATTCCTTTCCAAGGTTAGTATGACTGCTCCATCACCTGAAACTAATCGTTGAATGCCATATACTATACTCTTAAGCTTCGAAGCCGTATAAATCATCCCAGTTTGCTAATGGCTTGTTATCCAAAGGAATATACAATACCTCCAAAGCCGCACTCAACCTTCTCTCCGAAGGCCTCCGCCTTGAACTCGCTCCTTTTGGCGCCCGCGTTCTTACCGTCATGGCCGGCAATGTTTCCTCCAACATCAGCATCAATGCAAACGCCATCGTCCTACCCGAATCATCTCACTATCACCCTTTACAAGAAGTCTTCGATAAACCGTTCCCTCCTGACTTTGACATGCCGAGAGACAAATTTGTGAATTGGTTGGTCGATAAGACCTTGGGCCGCGCAACGGGTAAGGTCTGGAACGGCGGAAATTCGTCCTTCGTGAGGTACATGGTACCTTGGTTACCGATCTGGGTTGTTGTAAGTTGTTCCAATAAGTGTTCAGTGAAGAAGGTTCTGGCTGACGCGCGTGCAGGATTCCATCGTCAGCAAAATAAGAGATTTGAGCAAATTGTCGGTTTCGTGATATAGACGATTGTTTTGAGAATATATCATAATATTGTGGGCTTTGAAGTTCTAGTGCGAAGTACATCGGAATACTCCGTACTATCTACCTCAAATGGCATATCGGAGTTCACGGCCACCGTGTTTAGTGTGTTCATGGGTACGTGAAACAACCATGCGAAGTCTCGGTCCTATACTCCGTATTCCGTAGGTATTGGCGATCTGACAGCTCTACACGGCTCCGAACAACCGAACAACCGCAAAAATATCACAAGAGGTATTTTTCAGTTCTGATAATTATACTAGAAGAAAGTGCCTTTTCGGTTCATGATTTCGGCAAGATAGTCATAGAAACCAAACCACTTCCTCACCGTTCAATACAATCACCATACCGGCGAATAGAACCTCATCAACATAAAGATCCTTTGCCCAAGCCCTCGAGTTGATGTGGACGTTTCGCCATATTTATTTCCGCGACTGTTACGGTACCGCTGGCGATGTTGAATTAAGATCGACGCCAATATCGTTTACATCCGCGAAGCTGGATATGATGTCACGCCGAAATACATGGACGACAAAATTTCCAAAGCTACGGAGTAGTCTCAATTGACTCACCAGTCGACTCTGGGACTGGATCCAGACTCAGATATCTTTAATCTAGATGGGGCTTTTAGAGGATGTCATGTATATTTGCCGGGAAGTGAAGCCTGGCATCGTAGCTAGATATGTCAGACGCTAGATTACGGGACTAGCTTTGGAAGTGGGGACAAAGACTGGAAGATATCGCCACCAAAGAGTCGGGTCCATCAGAATCCTAGGATTTTGACATATATGTACCGAGTACTCCGTACTCTGTACATGCGACAATAGTAGAGCAACAATGTGTTGTGTTTTGGAACGATTAGACCACAGTATCGATGGCGACAGGGAAATAGAAGGACGTCTACTTACCGCACAGCGAATTGCAGGCAGTACTTATTGCCCTGTTAATGAGAGTAAGGAAATTCTCGGATCCATCTAGTAATGTATATGCATAGATATGTAACCTGGAATCTACAAAGTTATGACATGACCCTCGAACGTTCATCTAACTAGATGGCGGAGACAAGTTTGTGCACCAGCAAAAAGGACAATAGCTCGTCACTCCTATCGGAAGATTGTCACATTGTCTCCGAAGGGCATGACGTCCAATTGCAAGCACTAGTCATTCACGGTTTCAGAAAACACGCCTGACAATGTTCCAACCACGGAGCTCCAATTTTCGTCCTTCGCGCTAATGTGTCACGTCAGAGCATCATTATTGGAGGATGAACAACCATTGTTTCAGCAGCAAGGTTATTCACGCAATTAGTACAAGCAACTGGGAATAACCCACCAAAGTTCCCTACCATCAAATACGGCACCGAGATTGGAATACGCATAGCGTTAGCGCAGGGTGCTGGTAGCGTCCCGAATGAAACGGAAATGCGGGGACGCAGAACAAGACTTTACTATCCAGGCACTTTGCTTGTTCTTTTAGATGAAAAGTGGCAATGCATTGCCTAATTTCGACGCAAAGGGTATCTGGTTTCTCCAGTGTGGAAACCCCTCGGATCCACCAATGAATGAGTGATTAAAACAATGTGAGGTGATGGTATAAAAGACTGTGTTTGATGACGAGTTATCGGAACTACACCTCACTCTCAGTCTACGTAAATTAGACAACGTCTTTCGTTTCACCCATCTCTCCAGTAGCACCTCACAATGGTTTCTTCTCGCCAGGTTCTCTCCACCATCACGGCAGCCGCCCTTGCGGCTTCTGCCAACGCCGCCATGGGTCCCGCCTTCAGCACTGGACCTGTCGGTTCCGGCTCATGGATCCGCGAAGCCACATCGACACTCGTCTTGCCTGCCGCTCCCAGTAACAACAGGGGTGACGCATCTCTCTGGGTCGGCATGGGTACTTCGAACGGGGACCTCATTCAATCCATCGCCGAAAACCTGAACTCTGATCACTGGGAAGTTTACGCGTATACGCTCACGAAGACGGGGGCCAATTCGCAGTTGCCGATTCAAGCTCCTGGTGCGCCGGCCAAGGCTGGTGACAAGATCACTATGCACTGTACGTTCTGATTACTGGGTGATAGCCTTCCTGGCAAGCTACTTACAACTTGCGCAGATGTCTACAGCGATTCTACCGGCAACTACACTCAATACGTTCTTCTCAACGGGAAGCAGGTATCCACGCTATCCACCAAGGACGGCCATGCTGAAGGTTTCGGTAGCGCTGTTGAGTGCGCTGCCACAGACTGCGGCACCATGCCTGCGCATCAATGGGTTGACACCAAGATTACTCTCAACACTCCGGATCCCAACTACTCGAGGACGTTGGGCAAGGGTGCGGGTGTTACAGGAGATATGTCGACAAGTGATGGTGGCAAGACATGGACTGTTAACACGATTAAGATTCCCAAGTATACATTTAACTAAGGTTGCAGTTTAGCGTCAAAGAGATCAATTCCGTTTCACTCGCATTTTGTGCCACTCTATTCTAGCTGTATAAAGGCGATTGATGATACTCGGCATACCACTATTCTTGAGAACGTCGACCAAAACTAATGTACTGTGCCTCGTCGCAGTTAGCAGATTGAAGCCGCCATCGTCTTGCTAGGGGCAGGCGGTCATAAGATGAAGTAGAAAGCTTCCTTTCGAAAGGATCGAAATTTTTGAGAACAGCAAACAATATTCAGGCTTAAATTCCTCCCGACAACTTACTTCGCTCGCCTGGCTAGACAAAACAAGCAGCCCAAACGTCCATCCCCCTAACTCCCTTCTGACCCCCGTGTACACCTTCTAAACTCGCCTCACACGCGTCCCGTAACGCAAGAATGACCTCTCGTTCCCTCTCATCACTCACCCGCTCCGCTACTTGCATTTCGAAAGAGGGAGAAAGACAAGCAGAGACTTCCCATTGCCCGTCCAACAGCCCCTCCTCAACCGGCACGCGGGACTCACTCTCTAGCTGCCATCCGGCAGCCAGAGCCAGCTCGGTAAGCCGCTTTGGTCCCAGCACCGTGCGAATGTTCGAGACGCTCTTGGGTTTACGGCACTCCAGCGCTGCCTGAGTGAGTGCAGCTAGTATGTGAGACTGGGCAGAAGGATGCGTCGCTACTAACGACCACTCAGCAAGGAGAAGATGCTTGCTGTGCTGTCTGAGGGCGCGGAAGGTAGAAAGAATGAGCGAAGGGGAGGAGAAGTACCATAGGCAGTGGGCGAGTACTGCCGTGTCGAAAGTTTTGGCGTGACTGGCGGACGGTGGGGAGGTAGAAGAGGAGTATGGGAGGGAGGAGAGGTAGGCTAGGGGGGATTGTTGGACCCAAGTAATCCGCCTACCTAGCGGGCCTTGCGAGATGTGGCCCTGTGCTTGACCGATGGAGTATGGGGTACCTGCAGGGATGTCAGTCCACTGCTTCCCGCTTGCTGGCTACGACAGACAGCAGGGCGGAGATCGCGACGACGCACCATAATCCGAGTCCGCCGGATCGACCGCCACCACCGTCCCCTGCTCCCCCACGGCACAAGCAAGAACAGTCGTACAGTCCCCCTGCCCGCATCCTAGTTCCAGCACTTTCGAGCCATTGGATATATTCCAGTGCTGTAGGAGTGCTAGGCGGTGTAGGGTTTGGGAATGCTGGATGCTGAAGTGGGTAGTGTCGTGTAGAGAGAGGCGGGCGATGTAGGCGGCGTCGAGCTGGGTGGACATGTTGTGCTCGAAGAGTGTTGGGCACAAGATAACTGAGTGGGGTTTGCGTAGCTGGGTGATGGTTGAGCAGGGGATGGAGTGAAGTGATGGTGAGTCAATATACGGTTTTAGCCGCTTCTTTAGCCTATTGTTTGACTACCGTCTACATCATCTTATGCAATAGCATCAAGGTGGAGCTTTTTTATAACCTTCATTACAAAAGCCTCCATACCGCCGATTCTCTCCTCACCCACTCAAATCCAAAGCTCGGCACCAGGTCAATTTGCTCAAAGCCCACGTGACACGCCTCGCACTGGCACCTCATCTCCACTGTCAGACTCTCTGCTTCGCGGAGACAGGCGAACTCCAGTGTTGTGATATTCGGCTTGGCTATGAGATACAATACATCGAGCAGTTTCCCGCGCACAGAAAGAGTCCAGTAAGATAGGGCATCATATAGCTGAGGCTCGTTCGTAGTGAAAGAGGGGTGGGGGGGGGGGGGGGGGGTTGAGGTGACCGAGGACGGAATAAGCTGCCAGACCTCGATTTTTGTTATATCCCTCTACACAGCATCTTTCAACTTCCGGATCACGTGGTCAATACTGTTGGGCTAAGTACTGTGATATACTTGGGGAGGTGGGATCGTTTTCGCTGCCCTGTCTAGTCCCAGCCCGGCGTCGTCATGGGGAAGTGCCTCGAGCTCCGATTAAGAGAGGAAATGCAGTGATACTTTGAAGAGCGAGAGAAAAAAGTGAAAAGGCAATGTCGAAGTAGGCGGTGGTAGTTTTCCTCCAACCAGCGAACAGCCAAATTTTGGGGCCTATGTGGACATCGCTGAATGAATTTGTCTACCTATACATATCTATCTAACAGGCATGTGATATGCATGCATGTATTTACATGTATATATAAAGTATTTCTAGCAGTCTCAAGGTATGTAAGACTTTGGATGGATATCTATACCTGCGCCTACTAGGTAGTAGAATCGTAAGCTAGCGAATGAGAAGGAATCACTTAAGCAAGATTTCAAAGACGATTTAAATATCCACTAGAGAAGGGGTATTAGTCTTAGTAAATTAGGCTGCCTATACTGACTATCTACTAAACGTAGATGTAGCAGAATTCACCGCCATTTCCTCCGATGCTGTCCGTGAGATCCCAGGTATTGACACGGTTTGCAGTCCATTCCAGATCGACGAAGTCGTTCTTGGGCGGATTATCCGGAAGCACATTCATGCGATTATCGGGGTCTTGCATTTGCCAGATCCACCAAATGCGGTCAACCATTCCATGATGGAACCAAAAAAGTGGGTCTCCAGGAGAGGAGTAGAAGTCCTATCGTTCATTGTCAGCGACAGGCGCATCTATTAAGGATTGTGGATTGTTGAAGGGAAGACTTACGCCTCCAGGATCACCACCGATTGTGTAATGGCCGGACATGTGTACACCCCAATCATTTTTGTCTGGCATACCAAGCATATTGGCCTGGAACTTATCGACATCGTTCGCCTGTGTGATGAGAGAGTACGTATAGTTATCGTAAAGCATCGATGAAGCGTAACGGTTGACATCCCGACGAAGACATCGCGGGTTATGTCCGAAGCCATCGGCGCGTGGGTTTGGAGGAATGTCTGTGAGGACCTTGCCGATAGGTCCGAGACTAACAGTCATGCTACAAAGAACGTAAGCATTCATGTATCTGCCAAAGAGGTGACATTGAGACGCACTTTTTGAATGGCCCATCGAGCACACAGCCGCCACCTACATCTGCGGGGATCATATCGTACGGCTTCTTGAAACTCATGGTCTTGATACCAGGATAGTTGGCTTTTAAACCATTGCCTCCCATGCTTGACATGTTCCCATTAAACATTGGCGAGTTCGCTGGATCCTTGGCCGTGCGACCCCAGTTCCAATACTAGACCATAGTGAGAAAATTCCATGAATACTGCTAATCTCAGAACCTACCGGCTGATATCCCGTGTATCCACATTCATCGCGCAGAGCCTTCTCGTATGCCCATATATATATACGGTGCGCTGGGAAGAGATGTGGCTATCACATGAATTCAGTAATGCCGCCTATATATGGAACAGAAGACTTACAGTCGAGTGAAGATGAGAGGCTTGAGTCTCATGAGTGAGAACGAAGTCGTCATATCGATTCATCACACCTGGGTACTTCTTTTGGTCCGCTTTGGGAGGCTTGGACTGTAAGCATAATACAGCTCTGATGTACTCTTCGCGTTGGGCGATAGTCAAGTCGTGCCTATACGTGTTATTGAACGATCTCGCAACATCTGATTCACAGCGGGCTTACCACTCCTGTCGTTTGGCTGCTTTCTCAAGCGTGCAGCTGTTCGACGAGTTCTTCTTTGCAAGGTAGGCTTCATACTTGGCGAGTGAGGCTTCTTCTAGCTTGTCGGTGTCGTCGAGTGGATATGGAAAGCCATCGGATCGACTGTAATATAGGATTATTAGTGACTAGATGACACAACATGAAATGTCGAAGCATACCGATTGAGGCTAAAGGGAGTCTTCATAGGCCCTGCTGCGATAAGAGCAGGAAGTGTAGATAGAAGTAAAACACTGATAGAGACAACCATTTTCAAAGAATGCAGAATAGCTAAAGACTTGCTAGGTCGACTTCCTCTTCATCCCGATGGTGGAAAAAGCTTGCTTTTAGTATTCACATTTTGTCTGGCTAGCCCATTATTCACGGCTATGATCTACAACACATTTGATTTATGAAAGTGCCGTAGAAACATGATAACGCCTTGCTAATCTCGATTCTAGAGTGCTGCATGCGTTCGACTTTGGTTGAGTGCTGTAAGCCTCAGCGTAGCCAATTGAGGATCCGACATGTTCAGCCATGGCATTTCTTCGATATAACTGAACCTGGAGAGAACAACTAGATACTGCGGGGTGAATGAATCTGAGTGGCTCAGATTGATAGTGTTGATAAAAATCTCCAGCATCTCGAGATGACTGACCAGGGGCTCATTCGGCACATCCATTAACCGCGCCGCGCACTTTAGAGGTTGTGGATGGGGCATCCGAATGTAGTAGATCGTCCAGACACAGTCCCCACTGCTTTGTCCCAACCTAATCTGAACGGCACCGTGTAGATGAGGATACATTCTCAAAAGATACAGACCATCTACTCCGTAGGCTAGACCAGAGTTTGAGCATCTCTCATCTTGGCTAGTGTTGGCGCTAGACGTGCATGTGCCCGTGTTATGAGTAGCCAATCACGTGTAAATCTACCACTCCGCCTACAATTCTATCTCCCTCTTGGCTCTTGAATTCACTATTCACTATTTCCCAAGTTTGTTCTTTGTCACATTGATATGAGCTATATGGATATCTCGCATTTGAGAATAGTCCAGAGGTGAGAAACTAAGCGCAGCCCTACATACTGGCGCTTATACATTCACAGTGTCCGTTTCACTAAAGCGAGCGAGCACTATTTCCAAGTAATATATATCTCTGATTCTTAAGAAGAACACGGATTAAGCAGGAAACAATACCAGGGTCAATGATTTGGGTATTATCAGCTGATATTGCGCTCGAGATCTTGTGCTCATAGGTATTGTGTTGCTGTGATTCCCGGTGAAACTTACGCCCGTGATTATGCAAAAGTTCGTCCCCTTCCCTTTCCGACTTGATATTGACACTTCCACGGGAGACAGGCACGACTTTAGAGCTTTCGTCGTACATGATCGGCTACAATCAACACGCACTATTGACCGACCGCGACTTTGTCTACTTAATAAACAATACGATACTGCGTCACGGATATCTAATTTCCGTTTTTCATTAGGCAAGACGATGGTATCGCTAGGCGCTATATTAAACGGTACAAAAGCTGTCAACGACCATGAGTCCTATAAAAATGCTGGAACGAACATACACGTTTTTTACACTTCCACTGCCAATGATTTCATCGTAGTAAAGCTCGTACTCTGATTCGTGCTCTTGCGCTCAGGCTCCACTTCTTCAAGCTCGTCATCATAAAGCTTGCCCCTGCAATCCTATTGACTATCGAGAAGAACATCCACGGCACTTGTTTTAACCATCTCAAAGCCCAAGGGCTGCCGCTGGCAGCTAATCATGTCATATTTCGCTCGAGTAGTGAGGTTTTTCCATATCAATCTATTATCTCAGAGTTTGGCTCCCCGAATACGCTGTGTAATGTTGGTTGATGAATAGTGTCCAGTACGGTGGAGGTGGTGCAGGTTAGATGTACCATCTGCTCCAAGATCAGAGGCGTGCTTGTTCGATATCCGATTGATGAAACAGGCAGTGGCACTTTATCTGCCCCCAGTGCATGTGGGAAGTCAGTATCCGGCGGCGTTGAGGATGCGCGTGGTGTGGAAGAGGAATAAATGTCGTACAGATAAGGTGGAATGATATGTTATCGGCCTGCTTGACCACTGGGGGATAAAAGCTTATGCATGCTTATTGCATTGGAAAGATCGAAGTACCGAGGGTCCGTTGAGCACAAAGCAGTTAAAGAAGGCTAGGTAAGGACAGCTCAAGGACAGCCAGAGAAATAGAAGTCAACATTAAAATTAAAGCTTTATCTATCAAGGTGTGCATACGCAATCTTTCGTACAGCTAGGAAACGGCTTCACTTTGCGTTCTCTCATCGTTGCAACCGAGTACTAGTACGAAATCTAAGCTACTTTTGCAATTAGAAAACCATACCTTTGGTCTGCACGCCCTCCTTCTCCTCCAGGTCCTTGACATTGATGTTCTTCCAGACGAAAATGGTAAGAATGCAGAGCGGAACGAAGCAAACGCCCGCAATGAGCATCAACCGCTGTACATGTGCATAGGCACCCAAAATCGCCGCACGCTCTAAAGATCCATCGGCGAATGCCATTTGCGTAACAATGCTGCCATATATGGCAGTAGAATTGGCTTTGGCGTTCTCGGGCAATCGATTGTGAAGCTCGACGGGCAAGACGTTATTCCAAATAGCACCTGAGATGGACATGCCGATGGAGGAGCCAAAACCGCCGAAAAGACCATAAAGTGCGTTTACGACGGCAATTTCCTGATGCGTGACTGGCGCAAAAATGGCGATTTGACCACAAGTAGAAAATATGCCGGTACCGAGCCCGATGAGGATCTGGGTGAAAGCTAGCACACCTACGTTGGTACCGGGCTTACGGAGTGGAATCAATATTGCGGTACCGATAAGTACGATAGGAACGCCAGTGTACGCAATGTGTTTGAAGTTGCCGGTATAGCTGATAAGCATACCAATAAGAGGACCGATGACGGACGATGTAAGTGAGAACGCGTTGAGGATGTAGTTGGCATTGGTGATAGTCTGACGATGGACGACTTGTAGGTAGGAGCCGAAGTATGAATTCCAGCTAAAGACGGAGAGGAACATGACACCATTTAGGACGCAAGACCCAATGATGGTGGGTTCTTTGAGATATTTCCAGGGCAGGAACTGGACGGGAGCGACATAGAGCTCGTAGATAACAAAAGTGGGGAAGAGAAGGATCCCAAGCACGATCATGGCGATGATATAGCCGGTTTTCCATCCATTAGGCGCGTAGCTGACAAGCGTGAAGGGTAGCATGAAGAGACAATAAGCAAACATGAGGAGAATGATACCAGGAATATCAAACTCAATGAAGTAATGCTTCAGCGACTGGACAAGGCTGCGACCGGAGCGTTCTTTTTTCGCCAGGCCGGCTTTTCGTGCTTTCCGGTACATGTAGATCATGACGACCATGGCTGGCATGCTGCAACCAAGCAAGATGATGGCGAAGGCCCCAAACGCCCAACGGAAGTTGAGGTGAGTGTAGAACAATGTGGCAATCCTCGGTGCGGCGAACGTGGCGGCGATCCTTGGTGTTCCGTTGATTCCGTATATGATCATTCGATTCTTCAGCGAGGTAATATCAGCGCACATGACATCCACCACGTAAATTATCCCGATATGGCCAGTCCAATACAGAACATGAGCGGCAATGTACGTCTCCATGTTCTTGCAGGCCGCTTTCATGATCATACCGACGAGGGCGAGTACAAGCATGAACATGAAACCCTCAACCCGACCCCATAGATCAATAATCTTTGCTGTGGTGAGGGGTATGCAGCCTCCGAGGGCTGTGGAAATGACCTGGCCAACCGTGAGCAGTCCGTGGCGTGAAAAGGATGACGTGATGTATGGATTTAATGCCCCATCGATGTAGTTCTGTAGCATGTCGACGAAATTGATCAGATATAATCTGATTACGAGTCAGTAGGCCTCTTGTGACAGGACGGGTATGGTAGGGAGACCAGGTAGCCTTACAGTACAAACATGCTGATTAGTGTTTTCTGGTCCCAGATAGTGGTGATTGCTCGCACACGCTCAATACCCCTTTGGAATTGCTTAGACTTGACACTCTCATGCGTGCTGGAACAGTCTCCGGTAACCACATCTGCGTTGTTGGCTTTCTTCTCTACGTCCACGGGAGGAGGATTCATGACAGCCACTGGCTCAGGACCTTCGGGATGAATAGCAGCCATGACACACAAGGAAAGACAGAGAAATCAAGCAATCGCTGCAGCTTAGGGGCGAACAAGCTTCCGACGCTGAGGAGAAGGAAAAAAGGTCTCTTTATGTACACGAGTAATTTATCCGTGTCTGCGCAAGCTGCGTCTACGGACGCGCCGATAGCGGGGCAATACCATAGTCGTGGAATTGATCACGGCCTGGATTCGACCTTGACGTCCAGACATGACAGTCTCCCCCGTGCCCCCCAATAGGAGCTTCCAGACATGGCTTGGCAGTTGGTATTGAGCCGTGCGATGATCTGATAAGATGCCTTGCCCAGGAGCGAAGGGATCAGATAAGATAGTGCTCCGGATCTTGCGCCAATCATGTAGGTCGGTGGCGCACAGAGATTTTTGGACCCCAGCGGATCCTTCGTGTTCGTTATGGGCCGTTAGCCGCGCTGGCATGGGATATGAAAATTCGAACGCATCGCGCGGCTTGGCTGGGTATCTATTGATGAGCCAAACCTTCCGACATCGTCGTCGCTCGTCCTTTACGGCGCTGACATCGCTCGGTTTTCGGTCGGGTCCTACGTGCAACCGTGATGTGACCCGGGGGTCGATACGCGCGCCAGTCCTTGATATTAGCACTCCGTACGTTGCGAATGATGGGGACTGTCATGGAAGTTTGCGCGAATCGTGTACAATACATGTATGTACTCGAGAATAACTGATATTGACCATCTCGAGAGACAGTGAAATAAGAGAGATTGATTGCGCAGTGAGGAATGAGTGGAGCGATTATGGTCGCATTGTTATAAGTTAGCAAGAGATCTTGGAGTTTGATTAGTCATTAATCCATACTGGTGATTACCTAAGATAAGATCACGTGAGGATTACGCTTGAGAGCATCACGTGAGAGTCCCTCAACCGCGAAAGACTGGTTGATATAGTCCGAACAATACTTCTTCTAATATGTCACTTGATGCAAAAGGCTGCTATAGTAAATTGTTATGTGCTGGCATCCCAAGAAGGATGCATAGAGGATTAGCTAGGTGACTCTAACAAGTATCTCTTGTTGAGCGGCACCTGCCAAGTAATGGATCAATCATGACGTTATACACTAGAGTAGATATTAGTCCAAGCCTCTTAGGGGCTTCCTCTAATACTCCTTAGTATAATATGAATATCTTCCTTTTATAGGTTATAAGCCTAGGTGTATTAATATTATATCTATGTTAATATAGTAACCCTACTGCTACTCCTCTTTTATTCTTTTAGAGTTATTAGTTATGCTACTACTATTAGTATTAGCTACAAGCCTGTGATACTATCTGTCTATTACCTTAACTATTACCTATATTAATAATACTAGTAGATATCTATTAAATATATTATATAAACCTACTACTATCTATTAAGATAACTATATCTTTTAGTTTTAAAATTAATCCTATATCCCTCCCTAAGCTTACTTCTAGGGGTAAGAATTTCCCTAAATAGAAAATAGTATAGATAGTAGTATTTAAATTTGTAGGCCTATAGCCTATACTAAGTAAGAAGTGCCTACCCCTAGCTAGTACTACCTCTATATCTAAATCCTAAGAGGTATAGGAAAAGGATAATAACTATATAATAGTTATACTACTATTAGTAGTAACTAATAACCTAATAATATTAGTAGTATTATATAATATATCTATACTAGTATAGGAATATCTTAAGAATTAATTTAATTAAGATACTAGTAATACTACTATCCTACTCTTTAGATTACTTACTAATCTAAGATACTAGGATAGTAATAACTTATACTTACACCTTAATAAATTCTATTAATAGTAAATATAGATATCCAAATGCTACGTGACCTTAACTAAAGCTATTGCTATAGTAATATAGACTATCTTTATCTCTAATAAAGTTAAAGGTTCTTTCTTCCTATCTACTCTACCTAACACTATAGACAATATTATTAATAATTTAAGCATATATAATATTACTAAATTCCAGGATATTAAACCTATAATCCTAGATATTAGTAAAAAGCACTTACTAGCTAACGCCAATTCCTCTACTATATATACTACCTACTAGAGTGCCTACTAAAACTAAAATATCTAGTTAGTATCCTATAAGCTAGAAGAGCTATTATATACATAGTATAAGAAACAAAGCTTAGTATTTATTAGGCACGTATATACTAGCTATAACAAGCTAAAGAAATACAAGGTAGATAAACTTAGGGGGGGTTCCTAAGAGAAGCTAAAGAAGTTTAAGGCTACTAATATATAGGTATCTTATAAAGATAGTAATAATAATAATAGCACTATAGAAGTTATAGGTTTCTTAACTATTATTAATCTAATAAATTCACTACTACTAAATCAAAATAAGAAGCGTGTATATATTAATATAAGTATATATTTAGTAACTTAACTATCTATATCTAATAAACCTATCTAGCTTTTTAATACTAGCGTATCATAGCATATATCTAGTACGCTTAGCAATTTTATATTAATTAAGCCAACCTATAGCACTATTACTATTACTAGTAGCATTAAACTACTAGTTTAGGGCGTTAAAACTATTTATCTTTAATACTTACTTCCTAATAGCTTAACCTATATAACCAAACTAACTAAAGCCCTCTATAGTAAAGAACTATACGATACATATTTATTTTCCTAGTTATATATTCAGAACTAGGGGTTCTAGCTTATCACTTATAGCAATAATCTATTTATTTAAAGGAATAGCAAATAGGTGCTTTAGGGCTATTATTCCAATAGTATTATCTAGATCCAAACTAACCTAATAATATTAAAACTAGTCTTAACTAGACCTAGGCTAATTATATTATTATAAGCTATAGGCAAACTTAATAAGACTATTAAATATCTAGGTAGTTAGGGTAACTACTAAGCTAAGTACTATAATACTACTACCTACTTATACTTATTAGGATTAACTAGATTATAGATAATTATAACTATATCTAACTTTTTATTATATAATAAATTC